>LGRN01000278.1:0-35440 GCA_001883825.1 Emergomyces pasteurianus Ep9510
AAAAAAAAAAAAAAAAAAAAAAAAAAAAAAAAAAAAAACCAGAGGGAGTTAACATCCGCGGGCGGAGGTTCCAATTCGCCTGACGTTTGTACTGTACCCAACTTATTACTGTTGAATGGGATATCTCGAATCCGTCCGCCTGGCAAAACTACCCGTAAATGTCAGGGCGCTCTCTCTTCCTCTATCTCACTCACGTTTTCTATTCGTACTCTTCATCTTATCATTTTTCATTCATGATGTTTTGGCGTGTGGGAGAAAAGTTCTTGCTGAAAATATTACGCTTGGCCAGATTGGGGTTAGCTCTATGCAAAATCCGGTAGCTGGCCGAGAATGGACTAGGCCCAATTAGTCATGGTGCATCCAGGGACAACAAAAGGTTATTCCGCCGCCAAGATAAGAATTGTAGAACTAAGTCCCTGACAATTGGGAGAATTCTCCTCTTGGTACACTGGTAAAAGTCCACTTTTATACCTGCATTCATTTATATCATAGTATACAGAGTACTCCCGTACTAGAATTTGTATTCTCATGGCCAGCTGGCTCCGGAACTGCGGGCACAGCGAGCATTCACTGCAACTTCTCACTGCATGAGAGCATATCATGGTATATTCTTTTTGTTGAGATTTTATATTTAAATATTGCAGAATTGGGTGGGATGAGTAGCTCTGCAGATCCAAAAAGTCAAGAGTACTCTCTCATAGTCATTCAATACTACTCCCGTACTCTTGGATGTACTGCGGCGTATAGGCGAAGCTTGTTTAGCGATTTAGCTGCGGTGTGCGGAGTAATTGGAGAACAGATGAGATGAATCGAGAATCAAATGCAATTAATGTAGAAGTGAAATCACAGTAACTAAACATAATAAATAGATATCAGAATGAAAATATGTCAAATTTGAATTTCAGGCCTAAGTATTAAAAACCTTAATAAAAGTATTCATGTAGCCATGAAAAATAATTAATCAAGTTCTCCTTTTTTGGACTAAATCCTTCTAGTTGTTTTTGTTAAACTTCATGAGTTTAAAATATGGAGGCGTGTTCTGCTACCTCCAATTGTCCAGAGATCTCTCCAGCTTTCCAGCCTCTGAGCATTGGAGGTCAAGGCGACGTCCCTCCCCCCCTGAACAGCTCATCTCAAATAATCTCTCACCTGCGGGACGCTGATATCTGCTGTTGTCTCGTCTAAGAATATGCACTAAACCGTTATGGAGCGTGGCGAGTAGCGCATGTAATATACCCATTCTTAATTGACCACGCACTTTCTCGAGCTGAAGTTAACCTATGAAATGATAGAAAAGGGCGCTATGTGTGCCAGATTCCCAGCTTGTTGCTTCCGATTAACATCCAGCTCTCGCGGGCTGTGTGGAAATCCTGTTGCTCATACCTGATTCAGAAGGAGAGATTGGAGAGGGGAATAGCGATAGTTGTAGACGAGAAGTCCAAGCCATTTTCAATAAGATCCACCTCAACCCGGAGTGCAATCGGGCAATTTGTCGTAACCCGGGCCAGTGTGAACGAATATCTTCATCATGTTGCTGAGAAGTTTTGTATTTGGAATGCCCAAATTGAGAATAGATCTCAGAATATCTGAATATACAAAAGATATCAATATCCAGACTCCAGTGTCTTCAAATGGCTTCTCAAGAGCCAATATTTTGACAGCAAAAAAGGCTGCTTTTGTAACTTGATACTTCAACAAGTCCTTATCCTTCAACAAAAGTCACAGACGCACCCGTGTGCGTCTCAGATTTGCGAACGTCGGTGGCCAATTTCACTGCACGTAATGGTGCCATAGGGCTTCCAGAAATATCATCCATCGAACTCGAATCCAAACGAGCGCTGCGCAAACAGTTCTTGAGCATTTTGTTTTGGGATTTCCCCCTACCCCAGATTGCACCACATAAATGAATATGCTCACGAGAGAATCGATCGGTGTCGGCAACACCGGTTTTCCTTTATGGGCAGAACTGACACGAGAATTGAGTATGCATCAACTCATCAACCGATCCACAGATAAACGTGAGACTTTTTTGCTCCATGTGATGACAGCGTGGTCAGTACGTTCGTTCTCACTGAGAAGAAGAGAGCATCATCAGACGCCTGTTAAAGAACTCGTGCAAAGTCGACCCTGCCATCCTCTTTACTGTGCTGAGGGAGGTTAAGTGTGTCAACTCAAGACGAGCCCAGAGACAGGATCTGGTTTTTGGCACTCCTTTTAAGCTCGCTTCCCTACCGGTGGTATTGCTTTCTTTTTCGGCTGTTTTTGTGTTCAAAAATTGCGGGTGAGAAAAGCGAAATGATAACTAGTTAGGGATGGTCTCGGCCTCCTGCCTCTTCACGCGTATTAGCTAAGCACAAATAGGCCATAACTATTAACTTAACTAGTCAACTAGTTAACTATTGGTTGGCCCCATCCTTTTTAGTTCCTTCGTTTTCTCTTTTGGGAGGCACAAAATAATTTGGGGACAAAAAAATACAAGTTATAGATTTTCCCTGGCGCTTCATTGCTATTGCTTGGACTGGAGGGCGAGGCAGAAAAAATAATAAAAATAAAAAAGGGCAGCTCTTCCATCAGCCAGGTCTGCTGACTGGCTTAGCCCTAATTTCAGATTCCAAATTTGTCAGAGGCTGCACAATTCAATTCCATCGCTGCTTTGAGAGGTAATTTTATTTTATTTTTATTGTTGGTAGGTATGGGTCGGTAATGGGGCCCAATTAATATTTCATGTACTCCGTATCACCTCACCAGCTGCACCAGGCCAAAAACAACAAGTTGTTTCCAGTGTTGAGTTCAATGTTGTTAATGTATTGCATATTACGGGCTACACCAATACAAAATTGATATTTCCGTACGGAGTACTTTTTCTTCTTTTTTCTTCTTTTTCTGTTGCACTTGCACTGTGGATGAGAGACAACGGTTGGGTAATGTTTTTAATTTGTGGCTGTGGGACGCGGTAATTTATGTTTTTTACTTGTCACTATTACCTATATCTTCGTACTCCGTACAGAGTACTCAGTACGGAGAGCAAGAGACTGACGCTTTAAATACCCGATAAATACGAATAAATACCCAATAAATACGAATAAATACCAATAAATACCAATAAATACCAATAAATACCAATAAATACCATAATACGGCGTAATACCAACTGTATGGCGAGGGAGCCGTTTTTGGGTCGGAACGAGCGGGGAAGCAGAGGCCAATGAGGGCGCATGCCAAGACCATGAAAGACGCGTTTCAGCCAATCAACGCGGGCAGAATGGCATCTGCAGGGATCGCCGCCTTTAGCAGCGTCATAGGAGCCTAGCGGGAACAGGCTGCGTTTGATTCCCTGGCACAAGACTGGCAAGGGAACCGCGACGAGAGGGCTGCCCGTACTTAAGGATTCTAGCATCCCCTTCTGTTTTCTCTCTGTTCCTCTCTTTCTCGCTTGCTGCCTCGCTTCGCGTCTTCTGGTCACGCACCCTACTCTACTCTTATTTCCACGCCTCGCCTCTATTCGCCACCCACACACGTCCCTGGTCAAAGTTTCCAGCTAAAGTCTTTCTTACGCCCACGCCCCAACTCAGAAAAATCTGTTCGTATTAATTGCCCCCTTTTCCTCCTGCTTGCTCTATTGCCACAAAACCTGGCCAGCCACCTTGTATTTTCCATCCCATGCGTGCGTGCATGTTATGATTACTAGTTATTTCTTCCACACGGGGAAACTCATAATACTTTTTTTGTACTCCGTACTCCGTACACCGTACAGAACCTTGGCTATCCCTCCTGTCACCTAATAGCCACTACGGTAGTTTTTTTTTTGTCCTCCACCAAGTTCTATCGCCCCTTATCCTTTTCTGGTTAGCAGGGAACAGCGGAGCTCTCGGCGTCACCATTGTTCCGTTTAATCCTTTTGCTCTCTCAATCGAGCGGAATCTTCTTTGCTGCTTCAGCCCCTAACCAATCAGCCTTCCCCCCCTTCTCTTGCCTCCGCCCCTCCGCTTCCAATTTGCAACCTGGTGCTGGTGTTCCGCCGCAGTTTGCTTAGTCACTCTCCCACGTGACCATAAGCTTTCTCCTTCACTTTCTTGGCGATATAAATTGCGCGTCCTCCACTCCACTCGTCTTCTGCTTCCTTTTCCCTCTGCTGCTCTGCCGTTTCTTCTTGGCGCATGTCCTGTTCTTGTCATCAACATCAACATCAACAAACATCAAACAACATCCACACCACCACCAACAATCAACATCAGCAAAGAACAAACAGAAACCTGTGCGGGACTTATATACCCCCTTCCCCAACGCGTGTCTTTATGTTTACAAATATCTCGTGATATTATTTTATTTTCTCTTCGCGGCTGCTTGCTTCCTGCTGCTTTCACATAACCATACTATCTACCATACATACATGACTCTGACTAGAACCCCCATCTCGTCTAGCCTAGCTTCCCCTAACTTGGCTTAGTCCCAAGAGGAAGAAAAAAAAAAAAAAAAAAAGGAGGGGGCTTCGACCCATATCAAACCCCATATCACAAATCGGGGTTTACTCTAGATTTCCCGTCCCCGCTCCAGCCAAGCTTATCAGGGCCGCCCATTCTCCCACCTAGCCTGCTCTGTTTGCTGCGCGAAACGCTTTGAAAACGGCACGTTCTCTACCTCTAAGGAGGAATCTCCCGTGGACCGTCTCTCCCCGCCTGTTTCATCTCGCTCCTCGAATTTGCTGGTGGGTGAGGGAGCGAGCGTTGCCGTTTCCTTAAACCTACACCCTCTATTTTTGCCCCTGAGCCGCACCTCACGTGATCCTCCTGATGACCATGGCAACTCCTCCACCAGACAATTCTGTCGCGGAGAAACAAACTCAACGACCGCCTGTTGTTGATGAGGTTTCTCTTGATGCGAACTTATTTGGGTGAGTTCTCTCTCTCTTTCTCTCTCTTTCTCTCTCTTTTATGTTATTTTATTTTATTTTTTATGACTAGTTATCTGTCGGTCTACCTCTCTGTATATATCCGTCCATTATACATCCCATATATCTCCTTGTACTACTACCATGAAAGCTTTGTATGTCGCAGGGTTATTAAAGCTGACTACCGTTTTCCTACTAAGAAGAAGTGGTAATGCGGCTTTGGAAACAAAAACAGTTTCTGTGAGGCTTTCTGAAAACTTGTCTTCGGAGCCACAGGTAATCGAGAAGCCTGTTACTACAGATGAAACCAAGTCTCGTTCACCTGCAGTAAATGGTAATGGAGTCACCCAACCACAACCACAACCGAATGGGGTGAATGGCCCTACTGAAATGGAGGCTGCAGATAATGCTTCAGCTTCTTCGTCAACTGAAGTATCCCACCCTAAACCTTACCCAACTCAAGAAACAGCTACAGCTCCACCAGAAGAAGTTCAAGTATCCACAGAACAGGTATCACAATCCACGTCGAAGGTAGATGTAGATGTGCCGTCCACTCAACCACAGGAAGACGCTTCTGTTTTGAAGACAGAAAGTACCCCTGATACCGCCAAGGAAAACATGGATTTGGATCAGCCTCTCAATACTTCCTCAAAGCCATCTGACCCAGAGCCATCGTCTACCGTCAATCTTCAATCCCAAGAACCAAGAGCAGTTCCAGAGCCTTCATCCGTAGATGAAACGGCAAAAGATGCCACCGGTCCTCCGAGTGAACGGCAATCGTCACTGCCAGTTACAGAGAAGGAAGAAGCCCCCTCTTCCTCGGATGTTCCCGCACCTGTCCCTGAAACAGAGGCGATCCCTTCTCAAGTGCCCCCTACCAAAACCGACACGACATTACTTTCGCCACTCTCACCACGATCTACTCCTGCAGCCACGGAACCCATCGAACCGGAAGTGCCAAAGTCAGAGACCACCATACCGGCACAAATCGAAGCAAAGTCGCAACAAGACCAAGAGATGGTAGATGCCCCTCCTGCATCCCCTACCAAAGTTCCTCGGGAACGGGATGAAGATGTGGATGAGGAACCCGCCCCGAAAAGGACCAAGACAGATGGTACTGCAGGTGATACTGCGCCTGCTGCTCCAGAGTTCAAAGTTCCGGAACGGCCACATATAGCGACGCCAACGGCCGCAGGAAGTGATACTGGGCGGTCACCAGGCCCTCTCACCACAAAGCAGTTGAAATTTTTGGTCCGATGCATTCAGGGTTTGAAGCGTCTCCATGATTCCCGATTCTTCCGTGACCCGGTAGACCCAGTTAAGCTGAATATCCCAAATTACCCCCTTGTCATCAAACAGCCTATGGATTTGCGAACTATTGAAGAGAAATTGAAGTCAGGATCCTATGTTTCACTGGATGCAGTCATTTCCGATTTCGACTTGATGGTTGAGAATTCCGTCACTTTCAATGGACCGGATCATACAGTTAGTGCGGAAGGCCGGAATCTGAAGCAAAACTTTGAGCGTCATCTGACCAAACTGCCCGGGCCTGATGAAGTAGAGACAAGCCCTGCTCAAAAGAAAGCTAAGAAAGTGGCCACTGCACCTACCAAAACGCAACCTGCTCGCCGTGATTCGAGGACCGCTGGGAATAATACGCGACCAGCAAATGCGGCGTCTCCCACAACAACGTTTGCGCTTGGACCTGAAGGTTTGCCTCTCATCCGCCGCGATTCCAGCACAGCGGATGGTCGACCTAAGCGCTCCATTCATCCACCCAAAAATCGAGACCTCCCTTACAGCGCAAAGCCCAAGAAGAAAAAATATCAATGGGAACTGAAATTCTGCCAAGAGGTTCTCGACGAGCTTCATAAAAAGAAACACGAAACCATCGCCATTCCGTTCTACTACCCTGTTGACCCCGTTGCCTTGAATATTCCAACCTACCATAGTATAATTAAGAAGCCTATGGATTTACAAACCGTCCAAACTAAGCTGCAAACTGGCCAGTACGAGAATGCTAAGGAGATGGAGGCTGACGTCCGCTTAATGTTCAAAAATTGCTACAAGTTCAACATTCCCGGAGATCCGACCTACAATGCTGGGAAGAGCCTGGAGGAGGTGTTCGATACAAAATGGAGCCAGAAACGTCGTTGGATCGAAGCGCACGAACCGGCCTCAGGCCATCAAAGCGCTGGCACGTCAGACAACGGCAGTGAATCGGAGGGTGAGGAAAGCGAGGAGGACAATGAACAGGAGAAATTACAACAGCTTCAGAAGCAAATTGCAGAGATGTCAAAGCAGGTAGAGGCGATTACTCAAAAGAAGAAAAAGACCCCACCTAGCAGCTCGAAGAAGTCGAGTAAATCCAAAACTAGCAAGAAAGATACTAAGAAGGGCTCTGGTGCAACGGGAGGCTCGTCTGGGAAGAAAGATAAGAAGAGTGCTTCAAAATCAAGCAAGCCTGAGAAACAACATTGGGTTACGTATCGCGAGAAACAAATTATCTCGCACGGAATTAGCAGCTTGCCTGAAAAGAGAATGACCGAGGCACTTAAGATTATCCAGTCAAACGTCCCTGGATTAAAGGTGCGACCCCCCCCCTCACTTCACTTTTTGTGTTGTAATCATGTTTTGCCGCGCCCCATATGCTGACCTAACAAAAATTTGGGATCAATAGGATACCAAGGAAGCGGAAATCGAGCTTGATATCGATGAACTACCTAACGAAGTTCTCATCGTGTTGCTCAAATTTGTAAAGAAGCATGCGCCAGCGGCTATGGACATTGACGAACCGGAACCGGAACCTACTCCGATCGTGGCTCCGCCGAAACCCAAGAAGAATAAGCCTATGAGCAAATACGAGCAGGAAGCACGGATCAATAGTATCGAGGGTACCATCTCCCGATTCCAGGGTGGTGGTGGTGCCGGTGGAGGTAGAGGCGGTGCTCATTCTCCGCAGCCCAGTATGTTTGCCTCCCTAATTTTTAATGATTTTTCTGGAACCATCTTAACCAACTGATATTTTTAACAGTACAATCTGTCGAAGCAGCCGAGAGCAGCGAAGACGAAGATGACTCCGAGGAAAGCGAAGAGGAGTAGATATATTTTTTTTAAAACTCTCTTGATATTATTAGCCTTTGTTTTCCTTTCGTTTTCTTGTCTTCTCTTTTTCTTTATTTTTGCGACGAAACAGACAAGCCTTTTTTGCACCTTTTGACATGCCAGTTTATTCTTTAACTTTTTAACTCTCAACCTCCTCCTTTTCTGATCTCACGCTCTCATATGGATTCATGTCCTCCATCCGCTCTTACTGCAATTCAGGCGATGACCCCTTCCCCGGATGATTAATGCTACCATAAAAGTTGTCCATGAAACCCACACACACCCACACCCGCGCATACAATAAACAACACTAACCCAATGCTTTGCAAAGTCATTAATTCAACAATTTAATGTGAAATGGAGTTTTTTCTTTCTTTCTTTTTCACACGGCAAGTCTTTTTAGGGTGCCATAACGTGGTGTACTTTTTTGTTAAAACATTTTTGTATTTCATGCATGCATGCATTACATCAGATCAGATCGGATGTTTCTTAGCTTTTTTTTTTTTTTTTTTCCCTGCCTTTTAGGGTGTTTTTTTTGTTTCATTTTTTCCTCCTCTTTTTTACACTTCTACCTGTATGTATATTTTTTTTTTTTTTTTTTTTTTTTTTTAAAAAAAAAAATTGTATTTATTATTGATTATATTATTATTATAATTTATTGTTACTATTTCTCCTTTTTTAATGGGAAAGATATAATTGCTTTATTTTACAGTAGGTATTTAAAACAGAAGGTTAAAAGACCAGATGATGCTGGGCATGGGAAATATAGACAATAAATAAAGGGGGGGGACAGACAGAGCTCCCGACACCCCTGTATGAATGTTACGTGCAATTTTCGCAAGTGGTAAATGTAACTAATCGTACATAATGGGTTCTGATTTTGCAGTGGAGCCGGTGAAAAATAAAACGTAAAGCAAGCTATGATGATTTTTCCTTGTCTGGCTAATAGAGCGAAATCGTTCCTAACAACCCAACTTACCCCAGTCCCTACTAGGCAGTCGTGAGGACATAGCTACGGTAGGACGATTAGTTTCATTAACTTTTAACGTTTTTTAAAACAACAAAATGCATCAAAGAGGATTTAAATAAAAAAAAAAGGACTAGGGCTGGCGGGGCGGAAGGGGAAGAGATGGATGGGCAAAAAATGATGTTAGAAAAAAAAAAAGAAAGGAAAAAGAAAACTCACGCAGTGATATTTTCCACCCTCTCCGACGTCAGCTTGAAACATATCTTCATAAGCTCCTGCGCAAGCACTGGTTCATTCATTCTCAATTCCTTCCACTGCTCAATACCAAGGCGCCATACTACACTATCCCCTTCCGCTCTGACAGTAGCTGTGCGCGGCGTCTCTCCGAAAAACGGTAACTCACCACACGGCCGTCCTGCGACGATTAGCTCAAAATAGCTGCCTTGTGGCGTCTGGTATTCGGCTCGCAACATCCCGGACTCGAGGAGGTAGAAGTTAGTTGCTTCCTCGCCCTCTCGGTAGAGGACGGAGTTAGAGGGGAACTCTTCCCGCGCGAAGTAGCTGCATGCGGGGAACCAGAAGTCTTCGTTTTCCTGCGTCAGGCCTTGGAATGTTTGGAGAAGGAGCGGTAGGGGTTGTTGGAAAGAGGACCATTTCTGGGATACGGTTTTGTTGGAGAGGGGGTTGGCTTCCTCTTCACGAAGGGTTGTGGTTGCTACCTGGTGGAGGTAGTGGCCTCGGGGAGAGTTGAATAACGTGTCGGGGAGTATATGGGTTTGAGGTTGAAATACCTCTGTCGAGTCATGTTAGATAATATCTGGAATGTATGGCATGAGCAGGTCAAGAACTTACCCAAAAATCGGGGAGGGTTGTGGTCGTTGTTGCCTATCATAGCGTCTTTGCGTTGATATAAGATCTTCAGGAGTTCATTTTCACAGTATTCCAGAGCGGAGTTGAGAGTTTCGAAGATCTCCACTTCGTTCTCCTTTCCAAAAAGTCCGACATTCTGCAAATTTTCCCCAACTTCTCCATCGACGTCAATCCCACTGATAATCATGTGCACCCTCCTTTTCCATAGGATCCTGTTTAACCGTGTGAAAGCCTCCGCCGCGGAGAAATCTAATCCGTTAACACGGGTAAGGTCGAGAATAAGGAAACGTATAGGCTGGTCCTTGAACGTTTTCTCCTCGATCAACCCCCGGACCCGTTTCTCGACGCTCACGATTGTCCCGAAAAAAAGAAATCCAGCCAGTTTAATGACAAAAATCTGTTTACCAGCGTCCCGGAGAAACCTGACATGCAGAGGATGTCGTCTCACAGTAGAAATGGCTACCTGACCTGAGTACGTTGCTGTAATTGCAGACTTCTGGGACGTTTGAGCCACGAAATTTACACAAGCCAGGATTATACCGATCACAATTCCAATCACAAAGTCCCAGGCTCCCATAGTTACAACGATTATCACCACCTAATTGAAGACAGTTTCGTAAATAGTGGCACGGGGCATACACAAAGTGTTGGAAGTAAATGAGAGACTCACGGTCAGATATTCCAAGGTGTGGAGCTTGCCATAGGTGTCCACCAAAGCTTCCTCCAGTAGTTCTATCCCAAGCATGTAGATAAGCGCACCGACGACTACTATTGGGATATAACCAATTATACCAGGACCCACAAGCATGATGCCAAACGTGGCGAAGGCGAGCATCACACCTGCCAAACGGCTGTTACCGCCACTACCGATGAAGAGTAAACTGTTTGTATATACAAGGTAATTCTATAGTGGAATCAGTTGACACAACCATCAATTTCCTAGGCTTCGGCCACATATACTTACCTGAATGCTGCCAAAAAATCCCGACAGTGCGTTTGAAATACCATGTGCGGCAAGTTCTCTATCAACGCTCAGGTTGTCTTCTCCAGTTGAAATACCCAGGGCAGGAACGTTGATAGGCACATGTAATACGCCGAAAAAGGTCAAAGCGAACATAGCAGGAATAGTTTCAACGAGCGCTGGCCAATGTACAGCAGAAAAGTCTTGGATGATTGTCAGCCGCTTGTTTGAGGCATGATTTGGGAGATGGATTACGCTTTGCTCACCGTATAACATATAGAAGTGGTACCAGGGTTCTGACGAGGATGGAGCTTCAAAAACCCAGCCACGACTCCGTAAAGACGCCAACGGGATATTTAAAGCGAACTTGAAGATATAAAAGATAACACCAATGGATATGAAATAGCCGCCCAAAAGAAAATTCGACTTGACGAATCGTTTTATCACAAGCAAACCAATAGCGGCGAGAAGAGGCAGTGTCCACAGAAAAATCGTATCAAGTTGGAAAAGTCGTACTAAAGTATCGAGATTATATTCAAGACTGCCAGATAGACGTGCAGATACCACCACCCCTGTAGCTACCAGAAACCATCCAACTCCACCAATGCACCCGATTAAGATATGGCGTGGAAAAAATCCTATTAGAGACCCCAGTTTGAAAGCTCCCATAAGGAAGAACACGGACCCAGTCAGCACAGAGCTCACAGCATAAGCTAAAATGGTGGTCGCAAGCACAGCTTTCTCGTTCTGCTTGCCAACCCTATTAAGAATCATAAATGCCATTTTATGAAAAAACGGCACCACCTCGATCATTTCAGAGCCAACGCCCCCCCTAAAAATCGAACCACCACATGAATATACAAGCTGAGCAACAATCGTACTGACGTAAAACATGGAAATGCCATCTGGGGCGAGGTGTGCGAATATCGGTTCTCCCAGGGGAAATAGAATCATTCCGTACGAAAGGGCATCTAGGATATTGAGTAGAAGTCCTAGAAAGACGGCCGGAAGAAGGCTGATGGGGTATACTATGCCATCCCGCCAGATCACCCGCCTGTCCCAGGTTTTCGGGTTAAGACGATGGAGACACCATGCGCCTCCCGTTGTGCATTTGGCGCGGAACTTATTCCAAGGCTTGTATCTAGTGATTTGGCCTTCAACATCAACTGAAGTTGTGCCGTAATCCCGACTTTTCGTTCGCGACGGGTTGAGAATAAGGGCAGTTCGTTCTGTATCTGGCACTGTGGAATCGCGGGAAAGGGTGAGAACAGGATGTGAAAAATCTTCTGGAATAAGCTCATCGCTGACCGCGTGATCATTTCTGTTTGGCGAAGAATCGCGTATCATCGTTGTGAGGGCGGAAGCAGTGTATTGTGGGGAGGAGTGAGTGCCCTTTGTCCGAGAATGAGGTTCAGAGAGTTCCTCAACCCGTCCAGGTTGGCTCTGGGCCTGGCTCTGAGCCGGTAGTGAAGGTCTTTTTGTATCACGTTGACCATCAACGAACATGCTGAAGGTATTAGGTATGCTCATATGCGGCTCAGGGATAGCCGAGCCGGTATGGCCTTGTTCCTCGTTAACTAACGCCAGCGATGCCAACTCCGCCGTTTTTTCTCGAACACCACGCGATGAATATTGGCCGGCATCTGCCCCACAAACGATGTATGAATTAGCATCAGGCCTGGGATAACAATTACCAGTGCATAAATGGTGAAGCGCTCACCTAAAGATCCTCGAAATGATCGGTGGTAAAACGACCGGAGGGGTGTTCTCTCATTGTGCGATGTGGAGTACGACATCGGCGGAGGAGATCCTCTCTCCTCCCAATGGATACTAGATTGGGATCCATCTGCGAGATTATTAGTGGAGGCGGCGATGTTTTCGCTTCCTTCATCAATTTCTGAATGCCTCAAACCCTCTTGTGCCTCGCGAGGATGTGTTTGGCTCGAAGACAGTGAAGCTCGCCGCCGTATTCCCGCACTGCTTGGAACCATGTCGCCTGATCACCACCCCCAGGCTTTGCTCCCCGCATATAAAATATCTGACAGGAAGTGGTACAAGCTTAGGATGAGGCACTGATCGCTATTTTAAGGGCTTAACCGTTTAGCTTTGCTCCGGTTACATTCAGGTGAACGAGAAACACAGTCCAGCTCTTGGGCGACGATCAGACGAAAACTGCTGGGTGTGCACATATGTATAGATGTCGCGCAGACGAGATTATGGGTCCTCCATAATCAGTTCCCCACGGATTTGGAGGTCTTGAGCAATCTCGACAAACGGGAAGCTGTCATGAAGAGTTAACAAGCTGGAACGAAACCGTACAATGATCGGTGCCGGAGCGCTTTTAAAACCCAAGCAAGTTGCGCGCTGTCAAGAAGAAACTCGAACTCCAACTAAAAAAACTTGGTCTGGAATCTGCTCCGCTTCTGGTTTTGCCCCCACCACCAGAACTAAAACAACACCAAAAATTATCGAAAAAAAAAACCGTATCTCCGAGCCTTTAGATATTTCATATGCGAACTGGAATATTTTTATTTTTTTGCGAAATGAATTGCCACCATTCTTGAAGACGGGTCCAGTATAAATTGCAGCATGTCATTTCCTTTACTCCCGATAGCGCTTTTGAGGAGGCAAAACTGGCTGCGGAGCTCTCTGATGCGCCTGCAGCTGTGGGGTGCTTAGCGTGTTGGATGCGATCAATGAACTATCCGTATCTCCGCTGTCATTCGTTTGACAGGGAAAAGAAGCCTAGCCAGGACCGATTGGAATAGCAAGGATTAGCCGAAAACTTGGATTTGAAACCGACAGTTGAATATGTGTCACGCAACTCAATTGTTGAATTTTGCAGCTAGTGAGACAGTTTCTTCATCTTATCCGTAAAGACATGGGTTTGATAGAGAGCTCTTTCTAGGGTAGTTAAATATGTGGAAGGAAACTACCTGAATTATTAAGCTACTTCAGTCAAATGTTCACAGCTCTGATCAGCATGCATTTTGGCCATGTTAATTTACAGTGAGAGCCATATTCATTAATCGTTTGAATATCCTGACCAGTTCTCCAGTACACCCCCGTGTCAACCTACCTATGAGGCCATATCTCGACGGGTAGCCCCCCCCTATCCTACCATCAGGAGACACATCACATCAAAAGTAAGCAAATTCTGACATCATTGATTCAAGGTGGATGTTAATTAGGAGAATGGATGCTTGGAGATGCCCTCAGCAAAAGCTTTGAACAGTTAATAAATACTAATCTGATGTGACCATGCATATTCAGGTTTGGTGAAATCAAATTGGAAAATATGCTCCGTAAATATATAATTTATAAATTCAAGTACTTTCTGCCTGAATCGCGCCAATAACTCCACCAGTCTTTCGACGCGGATGTATGTGCGGGTTTAATCAGGAACTGGGCCAGCTGCGCTGATGAGAGGGGAAAAAAAAAAATCGTCAGGCCCTCTTTGGGTGATATAGACTGGATATCCTTTTTGCTGTATTATAACACGTAATAGCTCAAAATTATTCTATCTTATCGAAATCCGCCGCCCCGTTTCCCCTGGTTCATTCATTGGCCTTCCCATCTCTTTCTAAGCAGCTGTCCAAGCCAAACCAATATCGTTCTTTTGTTGGCTAAACGGTTCACTGCTCTAGATACTTAGAATAGAACAAGAATAGTTTGCGAATTTGCAGGTTGCTTTCGCATTCGCGCTGGGTACGGACTTGCAACGTTGCTGCCGTAGGGCGTTCTTCACTTTTTCCCTCCTTGAATAGGCGTGGAAGGCTCAAATGGGATGAAAGCAGATGCTTGGGCAAACGGCGAAGGAAACACAAATTCTGGTGTTTCGCAAGGTAGTTGCGTGTGCAACAAAGGTAAAGAAACTGTATGACAGTTTGTTCCTGATAATGTGCATAGGTAACCTTTATCCTTGGGCGAAGTTCGCAAAAATGCTTCGTCGGTTCGCCTTTAACGTAGCAACGAAGATAGGGCAAAGACTTGCTTAGGGGATGCGTGGTTTACGGGCTTGCTTGTTAACTCTAACTCAGTCGTTGCAGATATCCCTGTGCGATGAGCCGTTCAACATCCCCTAGCCGGACATAGAATTGACTGTTTTTCGTCAACGTAATAGCACTGCCGTCGAAGGTCAAAATGTTAGCAAACGAAAAGTTAAACAACAGCGCAAGAGAGCACTATAGATACCAGAGCAGGCATTCCTCGAAGCAAATATCGTGTTCTAGAAATGTTCCCTGTCATGAATAATCAAACTTACCCGTACTCAGTCTGAATCTCGCCCGCATCTTTAAGCACCCGCACATCAATGAACAAATCCTTCGGTGGCTCCAGACTGCCCGTCAAGTCAATATCAATCCATTGCCCTTTATACGCCGCCAGCATATCACTGTACTGGCGAAAGTACTCCATTTCCTCAGGACTGAGAGAATTTGCATGGTTACTACCACCACCACCACCACCACCCTGAGCACTCGCACCACTCTGTTGCATCTGTTCATCTAGCACATCACGGCCCTGCCAGCAGAACTCTTCCAGTTTCTCCGCACGCGCCCGGTGGTAGGCGAGCAGACACCTTTTGTTACGACGCATAGATAGATGATCAACGAGCAGAACGCAGGCAGTCGCGTGGTTCTCGGACGGGTTGAACGTGCCCTGGAACGGTTCTAGGATACGTGCTACATCTTTGTCCAACTCGCGGACCTCGCGCGCCACCGACCGTACCATTTCTGTCTGGTATGGCGGTAGGTGGGAGAGAGATTGCATGCGTTTGGCATGTTGGACCTAGTCGCCACAAGTGTTTGACTGAGTTAGTACACGGCGTGGGAATATTTTGTTTGGGATCATGTGCAGATAGTGGAAATTGCGAGAATCTTTGCAGATGGGATGCTTTTATTACCAGTTTATTCCCCAGTTCCCCATACATTGTGTGCGATTAGGTGGTGGGCGTATCTTGGTTCCGAACCGAGGAGACTTGCTGCATGCCAAAATGGTTCCTGCAGGGGATTGCTTCTATATTCTAAGCGTACTGAACAATAGGAGCTATGCATTGATTGTCATGATTTCTCGTTGCAGTGGTCAACGCCAGCCTGAGTTTGGGTTGTGGATATTATTATCCATGTTTTGCGATGCTGCGATGTGGTCCGCTTGTTTTGGGTTCAACAATGGGGCTCTGATGCCAAGACCCGCTGCACCACAAAACACTTTGGAAGAAGCTTCTTTCTTAGCATTTTATAACCATTGTTTATATTTCATTGATCGTTTGGTTGCTATTTCTTTTGTTCCGTGTTTCTATTTGACTTTACTTCTGCAACATGGGCCTTTCGAACTGCTACCACCAGCACTACTACTATCTTGCAGGTTTCAAACTTGGTGCTCTTTATCTGGCGCTCTGCAGACGGCTGCCCATCCCAGAGGGAGGAAAAGTACCCCCCCCATGTGCTACTATTATTAGGAAATATGCCATGTCTGGAGCAGTGCACCGGTTGATGAAACGTGATCGCAAGTGAGCTAAGTTTTCGTCACACAATTATTTCACCGAGGGACGTGGCGATGGCTGCACTCATGCTGGGGACAAAATTTGCGATTTTGCTAGGTTTAAACACGTGAAATTATGATATTCAACTCAGAGCATTAACTCTAATAATAAACTACAGTACAATACAGTACATGCATGATAGATCTACTAGTAGTGAGATCCCGAGGACTTGTCCAAATTGTCCTTACCCAACCGCCCGTAATTAACAAAATGGACCAGGGAGTAAAAACGGAGAGAGAAGACATGACACAAAGATGAACAATATCATGCAACCAAAAATGAAGTTCGAAAGCAGAGGCAGAGAGGAAGAAAAAATACGCCAGCCCATTCCGACACCGATCACAAATCAAGAGAGAAAAAAAAAGGGGGGGGAAGCAAATAACCCACCACGACCCCTTCAACGCCAACACATTCCGCATAAACATTCCAAAACCTTCGAAGCAAATCCAAGCCCGTTGTGGCACCTCCAGGATGTGGACATGAGAAATAAGAAATAAAATAAAAATGCAATGAGCAAAAACGTACATGGGTTGAATGGAAAAGGGGAGCTTCAAGCGCGGAGGTGAGCACAATGTCTATAAACATTACCCGCGTCTATAATGCCCGCCTTACAGGATAACGGAAATGGGGAAAGGAAAGTAGAGAACCCAATTTCAAAGATGCTTTTGCTGGCCGTTACCGTACTCGAATGGAGTACCAGTGCTGATCCAGTCGTCGAATTCTCCAGCAGCATCAATCGGGGCTTCATTCCACACCTCACGCCCATCCATCGGTGCTTGTATATTAGGATGGAAACTGGATTGCGGATGATACCGCTCGTCTCCTTCAGTAGCAATGTTATTCCGGACGTATTGCTGCTGCGCACAGGGAATCTGCCACATATCTATTTGACCGTTATAGTCGGACCCGTCGTTCGAAGGCAGACCATGTTGACTCTCGAACTCGAGGAGCTGAGGGTCGACTTGTAAGTCGTTGAGCGAGACTGGAGTTCTCTCTTGTGGGAGCGGCTGCTGTTGAAGCAAGTCAGGATGTGCGTTGCCTGGAAGACCGGCGAAAGCTCCTGGTCCGTCATACTGCATGCCTGGAATTCCCATCTTTTTGAAGGTCACATCTTCGATATTAGGCCCTAACATGCTTTGGTGGATGGAAGGTTGATAGTAGTGAGTTTGTTCAGGGGGAGAAATCATTCCAGGATGCGGCCGCCCAGGATTTGACATTTGCCATGATGATCGATTCATGTCACCGTTTAGATATATATCCCCATTTTGTTCGAATGGTGTTCCCTGGCGGCTGTCGTACGAGCTATCACGGTCCATAGGAGTGGGAGCACGGCTTCGAAAGCTACCATCTTGGAGGGAAGCGCCAGACATTTGTCTAACAGGGTTTGGGTATGAATGCACGCTGAAGTCTGGTTCGTTGATATCACTATTGACTTCTTCTTTCAGGGGCAGTGTCTTTTTCTTCTTGGGGGTGCTCGAGCTTTTGATTGGCACGAATTTGTAATTCGGGTGGGCCTTATCGTGATTGTCTCGTTCAATATTGGCCAGTCGTTCGTAGTAGTCTCTCACTTCCTGTGGCTCTTGTTGCCAACTGATACCGGCAACTCGCGACACAACCTGATGATTACTTTGAGAGCACCATTCCTTAGTTGCTTCCGCATATGCTGAGCGATACAGCATAAATGAATTCATTGGTCGTGGGATTTTACCCTTTTTCATGTCGACCTCCTTGAGACGTTGCTCGGAGGACCGCGTGACATGGAGTTCCATGTCCCTCACTGGAATTCGCGACCCTTTTGTCAATTTGCTTAAGGGCCCTGGGACGTGAATATCGTCAGCACTACCTCGTTTGAGAGGGTTTCGCTTTCGCATTCTTGCGGTCCTTCTCACCCGCGCCTTGTTGGTGCGGCCGGAGGCAGGAGCAGGAGGTGAAGTGCTTCGGTTCAGTGGACCCAGGGATATTTGCGGTGCGCACAGGGCTGCCTATAACATGATGGGTTAACATTGGAGCAACTCTAGGCTTAAATGCCACTGGCAAAGCCTACGATCTGGGAGTAACTAACCTCATCGCCGTTTCTATAGAATGGAATCCCATAGTCACCCTATGACTTGTTAGTTATGGGCTTTGCGTCAGATCGCTTGCGGGAAGTGAAGCAAGCTATTTTCCCTACTTACAGCAATTCGCGGTTGTCCGTTGGCCTCCATCTCAATGCGGCTATAGTGCAAAGCTGGAGATTGTGCTACTTGCAAATACATGCTGTCAACTTGTAGCTTACTTTGGAAGTATGGCGATCCAGCGCGCTGTATCAAACAGCTGCTGATGTTGTGGGTTAGTTCTCCGTCTATTGACAGTGGAGGCGACGGTGGATGGGTATTTAACATTTCTTGCTCGAAATCTGTTTGCTGGTTGAAAAAATCAATGGAAACCCCTAACTTGTTATAGGGGTGCTTTATGGAGGACGTTGCAGTACACTATAACCTGCTAATTTGGACGGCTGCACAGCGCGGAAGGTTTGCCCTGAAGATGAAAAGGAAAGCTGGGAAGCAAATTCCTATGGTGGGCAGGGAATGAAAGTTGCAGTGAAAAGAGCTTCCTCTCTAAACGGCTTGCAGTTGGTATGGAGAGTTTATGTATTCTGGTTGGGTGGAGCCGCTCGTTACTGCCGCATTCCTCAGAGCTCAAGCTTTCTGAGGATCGAAAGATGAACCGTTACACCACTCTTTCTCTAGTGGGATCGAGGCTATGACTCCGTCTTAATTAGGGAACGAGCCGTCGGGGTCACTGGGGCCTTGTCCCTGAAGTGGCGTGGGCCTGATTATTTTTGGTACATAGGAGGGCAAGGAGGACTAGTTGCTGAGAAGGGAGGCGACAAATTCTGCAATTATCTCCGACAGAAACTGTTCCGGATGCGGAAAACCAAAAGTAGGGGGCTGGCAAAGCGGAGTACAATATGGTAGCAGTTCTCCAGAACGGCCCCTTTAGCGCTTTCCGGAGTTTTTTTTGTTGTTGCTGTTTGGGAAAAGATGATTATAGTGGAGTAAAGAAAGTTGCGATAATGTTAAGTTTGCGATGCTCTCTCTTCCTTGTCCACTTTTTATGCCCTTGCAAAATGTTGCAAAGGGCAAACCAAAATTGAAGGAAGAAGAAGGAGGAGAGATGAAGAAAGGAAACTGAGGCTATCTAGCTTCAGGCCGGCTTATAGATAAAGCTGTGGCAATCACCCGCTCTTCAATAAGTCAGCTTAGTTCAAGCTCTGATAGCGTCGAAGAGAGCTCCGGTTCAGAGTCATGCAACAGCAGGTTAGGAAACTAATCCAAAAAGTTTAGCAATCAGCACCTTGTCATTTAAAGAGAGGGGAAACAACGCAGGTACTACTAGTGTGCATGGACTGGTGGGGGGTTCAGGAAGGGGAAATGTTTCCTAAAGCTGTTCTTTGTTTTGGGGAGGGAAGAGGGGCTGGGGAGAAGCATCTCTGTACTAAACATACGGAAGCAGTAAAGAGGTTTCTGCTGTTGAAGACAAGGTGAGGGATACTGAATTATCTCCTTTGTTTTTATCTGGTCGTTTCGGTTTGTTTTATGGTTGTGTTGTTTCTCGTCGTTTCACATAGGATTTGTTATGCGAATTATTGCGATGTAGTTGGTGGTAAGGTTGGGGTAGAGGCAAAGGGAGTATTGCATGTGAGGGGAAATGTTGGATGGCAAGGTCAAATGGTACAAAGGTCAAATGGGGGTGGAGGGTAGATTGATATATGAAGGGAGAAACAATCCTTTAGTGGGAATAGACTTTGAGATTAGAATTCTAGAAGCAATATCTTAAGGATATATGAGGCGTATGTGTGGTTTTTGGGTATGGTGCTTACTTGGCATTTAATCTGGAGCGACGAAGCGATGCACTGTGGTTTTGATATGAGAAAGATAGATCGACAAGAGCTGTTTGGCTTACACACACACAAGCACATATTGATTCGCATTATAGTGCAGTAGAGGAATGCTGGTCCAACCGGGGGACCCATATATCTGTTTTATGTCTGCCCTCCGCTCTGCCATGTACCACATAACCCATGTTAACCGCAGAAGCAGGCAGGCAGATGCAGCGGAAAGGTGAGCCATAACTTCATCAGATGTAATTTTTATTCTTTTTATTTTTTTATTTTTTTTTTTGAAAGTTCTGTGGGTGGTGGGAGATAGTGGGAAAGGGTCCCCAGATGTGGGTGAGGAGTGGGAGGGCAGCTGGCAGCAAGCATCAGACAATTATTCCTACAATCGCTGCGACCTCCTGTTGGCCCAGGTATACTTACTCTGTACTGTCTTCCGCAGAAAGCCACGCCCCTAGGCTTTTTACGGGGCTTAAAACCAACAGACATTGGCGGCGGCGGCAGGGATGCTTGAGGGAAGCTCAACTATGGTTCACAAATGATGGCGGACCATGATCCCCCTTGTCCCCGCCCTTCACTAGCTCAGTTCGCAATACTGTCGCAAACAGCCAAAAGGTACAACCAGGGAAAGTAAAATATGAAATAAAATAATTAAATAGGCGCATGGACTTTTTTAGTTTACCAGTTCCGTATTGGGCGATCGCCTTGTGGCTTGGCCTAGTGTGAACTCTGTCCTAGGAAGAGTTAATCTAACATCACAGACACCAACAGTAACAGCCCTTTTTTTTTTTTTTTTTTTTTTTTTTTGGGAGGTTTGGAGGTTTGGACTTTTGGACTTTTTTCGCGTCTTCGTTTCTTCTGCTTCTTAGGGGGATCATTTTCTGCTCGGCCTCACAAGGATTCTCCTTACGATAGTAGTAGCAGATATGCATATACTCTGCTCATCGCTATATAACTTATTAGCACCAATGATTTCTGGGAAGGTCATGGCTTATCTCAACATGTACCGTTTTGGCCAAAGAGTCCGACGAAGCCAAATAGAACCACAAACAGCAGGTGGTATCCTAAACGTAGTGCTAATTAAGACCAGCGTATCATTTCCGTATGGGCTGAGTACCTCAGGTTTCCGGTAATTAATAATCGTCAACACGATTTCAACAAAAATAAGCCGTTTCTGCGCTGTGAGGTGCATTATAAGTGGTTTCCGCCCTGTCGGGACATTTGAGAACCAGGTTGAATGTTGCTCTGGCCGCCCCCATCTGGGCTTTTTGGCACGGCGTGGTTAGGCCTTCTGATGTCATGTTATGGCTCCTAGAAATCAGCAAATTAGTTGCGTTAGCAAGTTAAAAGTAGGAGGGGGAAATGCAATTAATTGACTCCGGCCAAAATCACACCATTGAAATATTGAAGCGGCGATATGGACGGCGATATATTTGAACGGGTCTCGGGAACTATCTTAAGCGGCACGGGATGTGGCAGAGTGACATGAGACACTAGGTTGAAAAATAAATAAATAAATGAAAATAAAAATAGAAAAATAAAATAAAAATTCGCTCGATGATCATGGAGGGACGGGGAAAAACGACGAGGAGAGTAAGTGCACTCACTACCAATGATAGCGTAGAGCGTAAGGAAAATCCTCCGCTAGAAAGTTTAAGTAAACTGGATATCAGATCATTTACGGCGACCACACGCCCAGCCCGAACTGAACTTAATTTTGCGGGGTCTGAATTCGTGACCTGTGCCGTGCCCATCGAACCCTGACATAAAATGTTAACTACCCGTACGTTGGATTGTAACTCCTAGACCCGTACCTGAGAGTTTCCCCGGCTTTGAGGACCCTATGGAACTCATCACGATGTGGCGTAGTTGTGTGGAACCAAGTCCGGTGACATTGTCGCTCGCGGGCTGGTCGAGGGGTCGATTTTTGTATGTAGGTTTACTGATGTGCACGAGAGATCTAAGGATAGCGTCAACTCAGCCGAAAGTCAGCCAACATCTGATACGGCACAGTTGAGTATGTAGGTGAAATAGATTGAAGGGTCTCCGTCTTAAGCTTCGACGACAACTTCCTGTTTTCGCTGTAATAATAAAAAAGAATCAGTCATAACATTTGCATTGACCTTACTGTTTGCTTTTGTTTTAATTTTATTTTTTTCCCCTTCACGTAGATCTATCTCGAATAGAAATAGGGTAATAATAGCCAATCTGTCAACCTGTCATGTCACTTATTTTTCTTTTCTTCTGCTGACCCTGCAGGGCTAAAGTCAGAGAACGTGATCGATCTGTATCAAACGGAAAATTCAAGGAGCAACAGAAAGAAGCGAGCCAGTGGCCAGTTGGAGCCTAGTGGTTCATATAACCTTTTGGCTGTGTACTTTTATCCTTCCAGCGTGCTGCACTTACCTACCTGGCTTGCAAGTGTGGAACTACTCCGATCGCAAGTGCATGTACGCATTGACATAGTTTCCAATGGGTTAGGTTCACAAGAAATGAGTTCATCTATACGAATCGCCAAAGGCGGGAATAATGTGTCAGAAAGTCTCAACTAGGTAGCTGAATCTCGAATAAAAAAGTGGTCCCCAGTGGTGCAGAGCGTTGAGAACTTTAAAAGTGTCGAGAATACAAAACCTGCTTGTAAAGGCTGTAGACGTATGGCAGATCATTGCATAGGGTTGAACCCCAGGATAGATGCAGTACGTTCTCAATTAATATTTCGCTCAACTAGAGTTGTGTTGGTGAATACGTGAGAGGCGCATCTACTTAGCTATTGACTCGAACCGCAGGATATCTGTACGGAGTAGTCAGTGATTCATTATTGGTATTAAGTAATTAATATGTAGAGGGGTTCTTCATCGAGACATACGCATGCGTATGCTACCTTCATGCGCCGTATGTAGATGTAAGTGTAGATCTTCGTTCATGCTTAGAGTCAGTCATACATACTCGGTACAAACATGTCATTTCTCTTGAAATGCGCTTTGTCCTATGCAATAATTGCAACACAATTCATCCCACATCCCAGGCAGCCGAACAGCGACCCCCTAACCACTTGGAAAGCATGACTTTCACACTCCCCCTCCCCTTTCAAACACATAGTTCCCGGGACGGTGGGAGGGAGAGGTATGTACATACAATATTCGCCTCCGACTTTCAGCAGGTCTGGATGTCATCCATGGAGAAGGCTCGCAACGCCCCCGCACCGTGTTGAAGGGCAACATCTGGCGAATGAAGGCATACTGGAGACATATTCCTCAGCAGTGCAGGGTCCGATTGGCCCAGGTGACGAAGAGGCGCCAGCTGCAGAAACCAACCCCAACTGGCCATATCGAAAAGCCTGGTTGATATCTTGGCTCGTATTGGCGTGTATTCGCCCGGTATTTGAGGATGGCCTGGTTTGATGTGTTGGTTTCTCCAAAGGTTTAACCGAAAAATCGCCTTTTTAGCTCGATGTGACGTCTGCGGCTCGTCGTCTTGGCCAATCTTGGCGGGGGGGTGCTGAACCAGTCTGTCGGGTCGAATTGGGGACTGTGATTGGCTGAAATGGATCCAACCCCGCTAGACCGTGTTAGGACTAGCGTATGCGGTATCTGACAAACTCGCCTTAAAGCTGCTCTCAAACATTCGCCCTGGCAGCAGGGGAAGCGGACAACGAACGATGAGATGGTATCAAGGGGGTGAGATAGGTAGCATTTGTGTGTGGAGTACTCCGTAAAACGAACGGTACTATCAGATACCGGACCTGCAGCGTCTCGGCCTGCCTTCCGCCCTACCGAAAATTCAGCTAAAATCTGTGCTTCCAATCCCGTTGTTCCATGCACCCCAAAGTTACAAATGGAGCATGGATTTTCAACATCTGCAAAATATTTAGAATTGTTTGTTATGTCGGCGACTGCGGCTGCTTGGCGAGGCTGGTCGCCGACTTTTCGAGAACCGTGCCTATATTGTTTCTGCATGTCATTTCATCACTTGATCTCCCTCGTCCCTAAGGTAATTTCAATTGTCTGGTCTGCGTGGTTCTAACTACTCTAGTACTTGCTTTTATTTACCTTTCGTCCAAGACAAAAAATGCGCTCTTTGCCCAGGTTTCTGGCGGCGGCTCCACCTGTGCAAACACCTGTAGATTTTTCTAATCGTAGCACATACTTCGGGCTGATCGTTGATCCTGCAGCTCACTCTGATATTCTTTGCCTCATTTTCACTTCTATTATGGTGATTTTTATTTCTTCTTGACGGCCCTCAGTGAGTGCGTGAGTGCCTGTTCATGTCGGCGAAGAATGGACGACCAATGAATGCGAAAACCTCGCCCTGAGCGACTTCACTGAAGAAGTTGCTCCAATTATTTGGAGTTTGCAGGAGAAAGAAACCATTCCTCCAAATCTACCACGGTCAAGAAACCAGAAAAGAAGATCAAGCGCGTTCCTCTATCAGAGCATCTCGTGTTGGGCGGGGAAAGGCATGGGAATGGTACCCGATATCCAACAATTTATACCTACTCCCTAACCCAAGGTGATCCAGGGCAGTTGGCTACATCCAAGATCAACACCATCTGTGCGCTAGAACGGGTATGATAGGGGTCTCCTTGACTAACCTAGTATCTGACAAAACCAACCAAATCTGCCGGTTATTTTTTTTTTTTTTTTTTTTTTTGGTTGACTTTCCTGTCTCGAAAAATTCGACCTCCGCTGTGAAATTTTCCAAGCGTGTTTGCCATAACTGTCAGTTTCCCAAAGCCCAATAAGAAAATGGCTGGACGCGAAATTATTATTTAAATTTTTTCTACGCGAAACCATTGAAAAAGAGTCTCAAATATGCGTTCATGTGTGCGGCATCGAATGGACTCCAATAGCCGTTTTATCGATCGTTTACAGATGCGGCAAGCTGAGCGCCCGCCATTGGCTAGAACAAAACCCCGACCTTTTGTTTATGGAGGGAATGAAGCTATGTAGTTAACTAGCAAGTTACTTATCAAAAGTATATTTTTCCCCGTCAAGAAAAGTTGTCGCATTGCTCGTATATAGAGCGGCCCACGACAATTAGCAGCCAATATGCGGATTGCTCTAGTGCCACTTTTTGACTCCAGTCTACTGAGTCGTAGCTCAGTGAGATTTTTGTTAGCCATTGACCGAGCACATCATTGGCCATAGCAACCAAGCGCCCCAGCATTGCCCAATTGCAAGGATCTTCGAAGGTGAATAAAGGAGGTATTTGCAATCTATTGCTACAGCACACCCTACTAGATACTACTATATTATCTATCTGACTACTTGGATATATCATCTCCTCGAACATAACAAAAAGCACTACACAAATCCACTTCTTACCGAAATGATAGTACTTCTTCACGTTCCCGGAAACGATAACAGTGGTAAAAACTTGAAGTGAGTGCGTCCTGTTCGGGGGATACGTAAATCTCATAGGGTCCGACAACCGGTCCCCTCGACACATTACAACATTACCTCCTTTCTGTTACTTGCTGCGGGCTTTTCTCTTCCTGTGCAAGGAGCTCGAGGCAATTCCCGCGCGTTAGTAACAGTTAATTTTGTTCAATTTAACCAACCACTCACTGTTTGACAGGGCTATGACAAGGGTGCTACGGCCAAGGTGGTGAAAAAGAGGAGCATGCTGCTGTCACGTCGTATTTTCGGTGTTAATATAGGCGCCAGTGATGGGAATTGGATTCTATCACATAACCGCACAAGGGTGAATTTCAAGGTATGTCAGCAAACCCGAGGTGACAATTCTCTGATGACATCCAACCCATGTACTCCTATTTCAATGCGCGCAAATCGTTAATACGCCCCCTCCTTGCCTCTCCAAACCGGAATTACTTGTTACATACCTGGCGAATGGTAATTTAAGACATTGTGCGGAGTAAAGCGGGAAAAAAAATCTCAGATCGATTATTATTTCGGTTTCTTGTACGCCAGGGAGGGGGGTTCAGAGCGTCTATTTCCGGGCGAAGCAACCAACAACCAAGCCGAGGGGAAACAAGACAGAATATCCCGCATCAAACCCCTCGATATTATATAGAAGTGCGTTAAAATAAACGTAAGTCGTTTCTATGTAACTTAAGAACTATCCCTAGCGATTGGCACACAGTACGGAGTATACAGGCAAAAGAACTCTGTCCAAGCGGCGCATTTACCAGCCCCATCAGACTAAGTATCTGTAACTACTCCGTAGATGTGGTAAATATATTGAATGGTATACCAAAAACGAGGGTGTGAGGAGGAAAGTACTACATTTAACCTGCAGTTCATTGCATTGCTCTTGTGGAGATTTCAATTCTACCCTTTTCCCTGGTACTGTCAGGGTCTGCCAGAGGCCTCAGCATAAGTTCATGCACATGGAAAATTGGGTGCGTATACATGTGTATTTTGTGTACCCTATCTGCACCGTTACCGGTCCGCAGAACTAGTAGTTGTTATAGGCGTTGGAACCCTAACTTCCCGCTAAAGCTTGCACACTACTTCGTACATCAAAAGAAATAAGGAATTTTTAAGACCAGCAATATATAATATGCAAAGATATATCTGGTTGTACTAGTAGTATATACCTGTAAATATGCAAGATGTTCCACATCAACTCGATGGAACTAACTACGCTTGAGGAGAATAGGACACACTCACCCGTGCCTCTACAAAATTAAATTTTGTCTTGGTGTTCATTTTTATAGCAATTGAAAAGATTGGCAACGACTTTAAACTAAAGACCATCACGATATATAACTAGGGCGATTCATGGGGACTATCCAATGTCCTATTTAGGAATGAATTTTTGCAGAGGAGTATGTATAATGCACGTCTCTTTCGCCGCATCTCTGGATATCCCCCGTATTATTTATAGCAGCATGTCAATGCGGAAACCACAAGGAGTATGAGTAGACTTTACCAAATTTTGTACAGCGTGGAGAAGATGCGATTCCAATTTATATAACGTAAACGTTCGAAGGCAAAGTGCATCTGGGATCCGTAAGGAACTTGTATTTTTTTTTATCACTTACTTTTAGCTATATTTGATCCTATCCTTTTTGTTCAGAACTTCGTTCAGAAAAGGACATTAGGTACTGCGGAGAAGAAAGAAAAACGCAGGTGGAAAGTAGATCGCGAACACACTACTCTTCTACTACTCCTGGTATCTATTCAAGTAGGTATTATGGCGTAGTAGCCACGATAACGAAATGCGGATCCCATAATATTGGGTTAGCTATACTAGTAGGTAGTAGGGTACAATATAGTAAGTACCATGTGATATCAGTCCAAAAACCCATAAAGGGAAGCTGAATCGAATGAAAATTCGAAGACCTCTTCCTCATTCCCTCCCGAGCTGCCGGCGCGCCGTCCCCAAGACTTGTTAGGACTTCAAATAGTAGCCATGGTTCGTTGCAGGTCAATAAGGGCGTTTCAACCTGGAGGCCCCAGTATCTCTACTTTGGCTTCAAAGCTTATTTGCCTTAGCTTTCTAGTTCGTTCTCCACTGTTTAGAAGCTCAGTCGGCTGTCAATCGCCTACCCGCAATCCCCAGCGCCCCTCCTTGGAGAAAAAATGCGATGTCATGAAGAAAGTTTACCGAAAGAAAGGAAAATATCATAAAAAGCAAAAACGTTGAGGAAAAGAAAATGAGCAATTTAGAATGAAACAGAGTGGTACTTAGTATGCTTAAGATCGATGGAGTTTTTGCGTGTCGGCCCTTTGTGCAGTTGTGCTCTTGCACAAAAATGATCAACAACACCGGCCAACGACGCAACTGCGAAATAACTATTGATTCCGCTTCAGGAAAGTAAAGATTAAAAACCTACTCCGTAGCTATCTCGTACTAGATATTGAATAGACCAAACATGATGCGTGGTCACTGAAGATGTGACCTGATAGATCTAGCAATCTAAGCTAAATGGAAGAATTGAATGAACAAGATAACCACCTACTACATATTTAATTGCGCTGAGGATTCAACATTTTGTCACATCCTGCATTATTTGCCTGCATACGTGGCTAGAATTGGAGTCACGGCGGGGCAATACCTTTTAGGTTACTATGTTGTCACATCTCCAGCCAGTGTTCGCAAACGGCGAGCAGCAGGGCGTTTCGTTTGTGCCACATCCATATACAACTGTTTCGAGAATACTACCCGTATATTCTTCATTGCATCTTCTTCATCTTTATCTCTAATTAATATTCCTACCAACAGATGCTACGTAGGAATTGGAAATCGAAATACAAAATCACTACCATGGCTCACCCGACAAGGACGCTCATAGATGTTGAACCCATCCTTAAAAAACCGATTTCTTAGCCCCCGGTAAGCAACCTATGACCCAGGATCCAGATAACCATAGCTCCAGCTGCAAGCAACAACTGTGTCTTGATGTGCAGTCTCTCGGATATCAGTTACCAAATGCAACCCAGCGAGCTGTTCTGGGTAGCTTCCCAGAATCCGAGGGCCTCACGGAGAAGGGCCTCGTTTCAGTTTCACAATTCAAGAAATTGCCCCAGGTCTATGTATTCGTCATCAGCCATTGCTACATGGTGTTGATTCTGGACGTGCGCAGTTGTCAGTTGGAGATCTTTAACTTAACTCCTTGATCCTTGCTCAGTCAGCTATCTGTGATGGGGGCGATCACGATGGTACTATGTTCCCAACCGAAACGTGTATGTAGCAAGCAACTCCAGCATCTGAAATCGACTTGATACAATTACTCCTGAAGTTTCTCTACCTAGCAAACCGGTTCCAAACTCAGGAAAGACCAGCCTCCTTTCGTTGTCCTCTAAGGCGCGCCATATGAATTTGACAAAGATTCTGCGGGTGTTTCATATCCGGACATGAAGTTGGTGTTGGAATGTCAAAGAAACAGAAACGTAGGCTTGTAGGGAGGAAAGGGAGCTGATACAGCATAGCATATCGGCAATCTACTCGTACTGATGTTCTGCGGTAAGAAAACGGAAACAAAAGTTTTCTATGTCTGAGTTGGGATTTTGGTTGTGGTTACTGATTCCTACATTTTGAATCTCAAAGTCAGTGTACGAACACCGCATCATGGGCAGTCGTGGTCAAGACTCTCCAACACGGGAATCCAAGCAGCGTATTATGGCAATAGGTCATACTCAGGGGTATCTTGACTTACTATTTTCTGCCTCAAAATTGTTACTTGCTCTCCATACCACCACCGCTAGTTCATAGGTATCTTTTGGCCGAATGTGGTAACTTCATATAGTACCTCAGAATCTAGGCCCGGTTTGGCCAGTTTGGCCAAGTTTTTAAGGGTTCGATATAGGATAAGTGTTGACTGAGGTACATTCCTTCCATGGAAATTTTTGCTAGAAGTACTCGTACTGCACGAGTAGGTGCACGCATCACCATACGCCAGAAATTCACTGAGCAGGTTGTTCTCTGTAGATTGGAAGGTATCTCATCGCATTCGGTTGTCGCTTTATTGTGGTTACCTATATGAATACTAGTACTAGTATATTAAAAACTAAGAATGTTAATACATTGGATATTCCATACCTGCTGTTGGTTTCACCTTTACCATCCACTGGATTTGGTTTACCAGCAGCCAGCTGGTGGACGACAACAAGTATTTTTTTCTATTCCTTAATTTTTTTAAAACTTTTTGTTGATATTCAACAATTCCGTCGAAGAGCCATACTACAACTGCCTAAAAAGAGAATCAATCTAGAAGAACTTTGAATCTAACCACATTCTAACTGCCATCTTCTACCCTTGTTAGGCGTGAGGATTAATGGTCGAAATAATGCTTCCTCCACTGTACATTACATCCATTAGCCACCCAAGCATCTACCTAGGGAGGGAGTTACCTGTATCAAATATGACGACCAAAATCATCCATCCCTATTCGACACTGCATCCCCAACCACCCACCTCGGCACAATAACAGCATTGACAACAACATCAACTCCAACCCGGACCTAATATAACTTTGATCGACAGTAAGATCTCCGGTTTACCGAGTCAACCCCACATTAAAAATATACTTCCACGCAAAGCTCGGATAGATGACATCCATCCATTTTTGCAAACAGATTAGTACTCTGAAAGAGAATCACGGCCAGCCGCTCTTCCCCTAGTCTGAATATAGTAGTCTGCTTTGTCACGTACATACGTCGGTCACGTCGACAGCGTTTGGATGAACTTGTTGAGTTTGGACCTGCCAGTCATACCTGAGCAAACTTCGCCATAGCTCATTCGCCCCTGGTCCTTTTGCAATGCGGCATTGCTACAGTACTCCGCACTCCGCACTTTGTACCGATTTCCTCGCTCTAGTAGTTACACAACAGCACCAACGGTTGACTCATGTTTGCGCCACGATGGTCAGATTCCCATTGGTCTGCTGTTGCTATCCCCATCCCTTCCAATCCTGCTGATACTTACTCCGTACTCCGTACTGCAACAGAAGCAGGAAGGGACATAGATTCCCCAACCGAGGGATTCCAAAATAAACATTGCCAAGCATCGACGATCGCCCCACAACGAATCGCATTCCGTGGGTCAGCGGGATTTGGCAGCACCGCGCCTTACCGCTTTAGGCTAAGGTCTCCAACTCTAATCGATTCAAAGTTGGCAGGGGTCCACCCAAGGCAGGCCCCACCTTCTGGATGCTTAGTGCGGAGTATGGAGTACTACATAGTTCGAAGTACTCGGCTAGGTGCCGCAATGATGTGCGCCTGGGTATTCAAAAGAAAGTTGTTGCGGTTATGTGCAGACTGACTTGTCAAATCGGGGAGGAGAGAAGAGGAAGTAAAAGCCCGGGACGGGACGGGATTTGGTGTCGGCAATCTCACATCCCCGATGTCAGCTTTTATAGATTGACTAACTGAGGGATTCAAAAAAAAAGATGATAGATCACTTCCCTACCTGCTGATCTACTTATTTTTTTTTCTTCTTTGCTTATTTTCCTCTTAGATTATTTCTTCTATTGCCGACCGCCCGGTCAACTAAGCTAAGCGATTCAGCCTTGCGTTTTCATTGGGAGAACTTCTATCTGAACCAATTTAGACTTTTCCTCGTCGCTGCCATTCGCGACAATCACTTTATTCTGTCAACTTGTTACTGATTTTAAGGAAATACTCCGTACTCATAGTGGCCATATATATCCGAAGTGCCGGCAATTGCTTCAATTTCGCCATAGCTTCAGATCCTAACTACCCGTATGTCTGCAGATAGAGTTTATTTTAGGTTGCTCTAGCCCCTTGCTTCTCCCCAAGATACAATTGCAGCACGTCGAATATATGTTATTTTTTCGGCCTAAAAAATAAAAATCATGTCAAATCTTCTTCGAGAAACCACCGTTCATTATCCTCGCAGATTTGCAGAAAAAATTGATGTTCGCTCATTCGGCAGGGTGGCAGGTACTGGAGTAAGTAAGTTAGTAGTCGGCACGCTACTCTCCGGGATGCCGGATGTACGCAGCCTTGGGCAAGATGAGAGCGTGTGAGAAATCGTTAGCGGGGATGGAAGTTCACACAAGAAGCCGCACTCTTCCCAGGAAGCACAGCGGGATGCGGCTAGGGTGTCAACGCCGGCATATTTCCCCCTTATTTTGATTAGGGCTAAACACTCTCGAAGCCCATAGGTTGCGAAGGTGAATCTCGATGGTTTCCTGCTGGAGAAGAACTATTTCAAAAGCTCGGCTGAGCTGAAAAGCAATTTCCTTGCCGTTTCCCCCATCATAATATATATATACGGAGTATATATATCTATATTCCTATTTTATTTATTTACTTTCTTGTTGGGGGCATCAATCATCCCCAGTACCAAAAATGGAAAACGATAATACGCAAGGTGTCTAGCTAAAGTAGTAGTAGACAAATATTTTACGCACACCTGGCCATCGCCCCTAGTGTTTCGCCTTTCACAACCTATAATTCTACGGGACGTCGAGGAGTGTGTTATAAGCTATCTCATAGCCCTGAATGCGAAATGAACTTGAAGTAAATGAAAGTCGTCTAGCCAATCTTTGAGTTTTTATAATTGGTTTAAGTAATTAAGTCATGGCAATCAGGAAATAAGATAATGTTTGGTAGGAATGTACTCCATACGCTGCGTACGTTCAAGAAATAAGATTTCGTTAATTATTACCTATTCAGAACAGCCATTCTACCAGCATTGGGCCATCCGTCTTCACTGCGTTCTTTATTTAAATTTTGAAAATGACTTGAAGTACTATCACAATAATCCTTGGATTCAACAATCAGATTATAATTTATTCGAAAAAAAAGTCTAAGGAGAGTTTTTCCGCCCTCTGACCGAAGAAACCCCCATTCCTAAGGGGGAAATAACTAGTACGAGTTGCTTCACCAGTTCCCAGCGCCCCACAACAGCAAGACTTAACAGTAGCGAGTTTCTTCTTGAATTGTGGTAGATGATAGGGACTTAATTTGCTTGCTGTTAGTATTTGGTACTCATCCAGGGTGTTAAGCTCTCCACTAATCCTCACGCGACCGTCTTTGCTTCGTTTTCGTTTCTTTCCTGTAACATCTTGAGAAAGCAGGGAAGACCAGGCCAGACCGTGTAACGATTAACTACTAGGCAGAAAAGCAAGTGATCCAATACCAGGGTCACCTTTTGAAGAGCTTCAGAACGTGGTAGCCAAGCAACGGTTGCAAATCGATGCAGACCATGCGACTTATGCTGGGAGATACATTGCCTTCTGGGACATTTTCCAAGCGGTGTGAGAGGAGAGAAGAGGAGAAATGTTTCAGTGATCTTGACTGTGCATTCAATGGTGGTAGAGCGCTAACAAGATTTTGTGCCACTGCTGTTACTGCGTAGGTAGAGCTGCGATGGAGTCGTTACACTGTGAAACTCGGGGGACGAATCTTCGCAGCTACCCTTCTTTTCCTGATACCTCATGGGGATGAAGCGACGGGAGCTGCTGCCTACTACTCTGCGAGATAAAACTGGAAGAGCTCGCCGCCCAAAGACGCCTAACAACCCCGCCCGGGCAGCATTTTTTTCCAGGGCTTATCAGTCGCAAAGCATACCAACTGGTTAATCACCCTAGTGGGTATGTCAGCGCAATGAGCTCTGCAGAAGGCGAAGACAACTGTTAGCGACCCGACATCGGCCTTCAAATACTCATACAAAAAGCTTAAAATAAAATATAAAAAAGACAAATGATTGATTTGTTCTCCGAGCCCTCCACTCCACTTGACCCGTCTGGTTGTTGCACTTGGGCGCCCCTCGACTCAGTCGCATTTCGCCTGGGCGTGGAGGAAGATCTCCTCTTGTGGTAAGCGTCCGGCTGGGCGGCAAGGTTCTCCCATATTTTCGCGAATATTACGAGCGGCAGCATCGTGAATCTCTTCGTCGAGTCCGCGATTAAACATTTTTAAGCTGATGCGCCATTCTCTTGCTGATGGGGCCCACCTTTTCTCGCCGCTCGGGCGTCATAGTTTGCGACGCAGGCTTGACTCTTCGAACATTGAAAATGCGCCCAGATTGTGCGAAGCCGATTGAGCCAAAGCGAAAGACACTATCTGACACATCAACGGGAGCGAGGGATAGGCGTGCGGGGAAGTTTAGAGAAAACCGATGTGACATAGCATCCAACAAGCCCCCTATCTTTTATCTGCCCCATAAGCAGCTTGACTTGAGCTATAGATCACGTCATTACTTAGTTAATGGCATCGGATCCCTGCAGCACAGATCTCATGTTGGTTTGTTGTTTCAGTCACAAATATGGAGCAGTTGCTGTTGGGTTTCCAGGTCCCCTCCTCCCTTGGATTGTCAAGTTTCATCAATTCGATGATCCCAACACCAAAAGCAACTTCAGAGCAAACTTACAACAGCAACTTAATACTCAAAACCAAGCCTAGGTGCTTAAAACTACCACTACTATGGATGGTAGTACTGATTTGCCGCGAAAAGCGGAGACTTGTCGAGACATAACGTTTACCTCGAGCCGCTCTCTACCCTAGATACTGCGTATCTCTGCCACACCCTGTTTCCATGTTTTGAGAACGGGCTAATGCTCAAGCGAATCAGGGAATTGTTGGGCTTATTTCTGAAAGTTTAGATCCCAAGATACTCCCAACCAACCCTTACCACACCGAACATAAACATTCTCACCATACTCTCGCTCTCCCTTTCTTATATATATATGCTTATACAAATTGTGTGTGTGCGTGTGTGTGTGCGTGTGTGGCCTTAACTAGCAGCTGAAAAGCTTCTATATTGTACTGGGCGTTAACTTAGTTAGCTCCGGTTACTGCCTGATTGGATCCGCGCAAGACTCAATAACAAACGGAAGTGCGAGGCAACCATACACATCCTTCGCATTAATTCGCAAAGGCTGCGGAAGGCAACAGGGAAGGACAAGAAAATAAATAAAAATATAAGCCTTCAATGCTGCACGTAACACGCACCCAAAATAAATTTCCGATATCAAACGACTTCAATTTTCTTATCTTTCGTTATGGATTCATCCAGGGACCTGAGATCATGGATCCCTGCCAGGCACATATTTTACCCGCCGCCTGCATATTGTTCCGTTGCAATTCTCCCTCATATATCCATCCGAGAGCTTTCGTCCGCCCTGCTATACCTTATCGGACTTCCGGCCTGCATGCGTTGGGTGGGACAAGTGTCTAGAATGTCACCCGGTGCCATCATATAGGTGGATACTAAATCCCCGACCCCATGCCATTTGTCAGAAAAAAAAAGCATCCTTAGGTTAAATATAGGTTGCTTGCTGAAAGTTTGTGTCCCCTGTTTGCTGCGTTTGACCTTTTATCATCTGGATTTATATATTTTTCATTTCCGTCCTCTTCTTTTGTGTTTAAAACAAACATCTAGCTTATAAGTGCTGCATATTCCAGTTACTTTAAAATACAACAGCACAGGACCCGCCATATTCCTGCCACACCGAGGGGCAGGAACATGAAGGGAGCATAAAAGCTGGCAGACGGGATATTTTCGAAGAAAACATATTCGCCTCATATCAAGCGGCGAATGCCGTCGCATTATTTTCCACGGGTGTGATGCGAGAAGTCCCCCCGGACAACGTACTTCCCCTGTATCTCCTCGTGCCTGCTACCTGGTATGCATGCATGTGCGTTTGTGCGAACCTGTCGTTCCATTGTTTTGCTTTTAAATTTTCATTTTGATCATCTTTTTTTCTCTGCAACAGGGTTTGCAAAAGTGGAAAGGTCGTCCACAGTACCTAATTTTATCTTCTGAGGTATGCTGGGAGCAAAAAAAAAAAAGGG
>LGRN01000279.1:0-35276 GCA_001883825.1 Emergomyces pasteurianus Ep9510
GAGGTGCGGGGGGCGAATGTTGTGTTGAAGTAGGGGGTTCTTTGATTATTAATTCTATGGTTATTATTTATGTGTTTGTGGCTTTATTTTGGTCTCTGCAGTTCTATGTGAGAATTGCAAAGGTACGTGTTTACTACTCTTTTCTCCATCGAAAAGGATGGAAATATTTTGATTTTTCCATAATACTGATTTCATTCAATATATGTATATATATATATATATATATATATTGAAATATAGCTCCATCCCCAAAAAAGAAAATCCAAAAGGATCACAGAAATGTCCGGCCAACAAAGTCAAGCGCCACGCAGCCCACCCCGTCCCTTTCGAGACAGGGTTCAAAAATTATGACGCTCCGGCTTAATCGTGACCCTCTTGTTTTTTTGATCTCCGCCCTGCACATATGATATATATAGCAGAAATCCGACGGTTACCGCCATCCCAAGGAGGAAATGTGGGGAATGGCAGTTACAGTTGCGTAAGAGTAACTGTGGCCGTGGCGGTTTGGGGATCGGGATAGAATGCATGATGGGAGCAGGGTGCGGGTGGGTAGAAGAAGCTCTGAGTTTGCCAGCAAAGTATGCAGGTTTTGGGATGGGATACGGGGGTGCTCTAGAGAGAAAATGGATCGTGGTGGATTCAATTCGGACTTTTGAAAACTAGGCAAAGCTAAGCAAAAATCGAAATAAAAATAAAAATATTAGTTTTCCATTCCATTCCATTTTTTTTTTTTTTTTTTTTTTTTTTTTTTCCATTAATATTTTATGACTGCTACTTTAAGCAAAAGGGCTCCCTTTTGGTATTCCGTGATTCCGTGGCCGATTATACTAGGCTGGTTGATATATAAACATATGAAGTTTGAAAATTCACAACGAAAGAGTTTTCTTCTGGTCTTGGTTTTGGTTGGGCGCGGCTATTAGGCGTCCTCCCAATATTAGCGCAGGTCGTTTATTTAGTCGCCAGCTGCAGCATATTTGACACGGTGTTTCTTGTGTAGGGCAAATAATTTAAAAATTAAAAAATTAAACGAGTTAAAGACATAAAATATAAAATATAAAGTGTAGAATGTAGAATGTACTCCGTAAAGTGTACAGAAATATTAAATAAGGCTACTTTTCTTCAATATATTTTTGGCATCGACTGCTGTGCATGTCTTTCGCTTGGAAACTTATTATGTACAGTACATACAATCTGGCATGTGCAAAAGAGGGTAACTGGATCTTTTACCTACCCACCCTACCAATGCCGCCTCCTTATTTAATATTCCCCAGCAATCAATAACAATAATATGCGGTTATCAACTTATATATCTGACAATCCGACCCCCAAATTTCCAGAGGATACGGCCGGCTAATTCGTCTCGCGAAACGGAGAGCATCGTGTATTCGAACCCAATAAGAACGCCCGAGTTCGTCCCATCTATCCTGGCGCTCATCTCTAGCCTCCCTCCCGACCAGCTCCCTACGATTGCGTTTTCTCATACCCATACGGGTGCCGTGTGCCAGACGGGAGCGACTGAGCATACACTCACTATAGCACCCGCACGACAGTGATAAGGAAGGAGAGAGCCCCTGAGGCGTTCGTTAGAGGGAAAATAAAGAGGAAGAAAGATATAACCGCCAAGATGCCGACGATGTGGTTATCAGATATGCAGAGTGAGTGCGCTTGTTGTTCAGTTTTAGAGGGTTACATACCGTCCTTCTCAGATGCTGGAGGGGGAGGGTGATTGCTATTTTGGTCCTTTTCTGGTGGATAGAAGCTGGTTATCGGGTTCCACAGTGGCGGCTGTCTTCTTCTTTGCTGCTCCAGGGCGTTGTATGTACTACACTTTGGCTAATATATGTCTCATTTATCACAGAGATCGGGGTGGTGTTTTGTTCTGGCGGTATGTCAATTACATCGACAATCAACACCTCCCCCCCCTTTTTTATTCTATCCCCAGTCACCGCCCTTTGCGATTTGTGATTATAGGAAATTAAGAAGGCAAAAAGAGTAAAAGAAGACGATTCCTGATCAACCGTCTCTAAGATATATATATGTGTACCTATAGGGACTATATTCCTCTTTTTCGGTATTATTATGTTTTTTGATAGATCACTGTATGTTCCCTACTACCCACATTAAATAACTCAATATAATCCGCACAACCTAGCTAACTACTCTTCCAGACTCGCAATGGGAAACGTACGTACCTACCTCTCAATGGAGGCTTTTAAACGTCCAAATTATAAATTAAAATGAAAATGACAATGAAACGGAAACGGAAACGAAAAAGGAAAAGGAAAAATAAAAATAAAAATAATAGAAAAAAAGACAAATCTAACCAATCACAGATTCTCTTCCTAATCGGCCTCCCCCTAATCCTCGGCCCCTCCAAAACCCTCTCCTTCTTCGCCCGCCGCCAAAAGCTCACAGGAACCATAACATTCGCCCTTGGCATCCTGTTAATCCTCTTCCGCTGGCCCCTGACGGGCTTCTGCGTCGAGTTGTATGGCCTCTTCGTGCTCTTTGGGGACTTTTTGATTACACTGAGCGGGTTCGTAGGGTCTGTGCCGGTGGTGGGGCCGCCGTTGAAGAGGGCGTTGGTGTTTATTGGGACAGCCGGGGGGAGGGGGCGTAGCGAGTTGCCAGTTTGATTAAGTGTATAATAATATGGGTATGATAATATTGTTACATACTAGATTTTGAGGTGCTAGGGAGGGGGTTTGAGGTGGAGGCTTTCTTTTTAAAAATAAAATTTCCTACCTAAATATCCTTTTTGTTTGTCTATTTGATTTAATTTTGTAACCGGCAAGCTGCAAGTGGCATATATTATCCTTTCATCACTCATTAGTCATTACAGCTATTTATGTAGGAAAATGCTGGATCATGCATGATTCCTTTTCTTTTCTTTTCTTTCTTTTTTTTTTTTTTTTTTTTTTTTTTTAATATACGCCACGTCCAATTTTCATCTGATCTATCTGTCAAAACTTCACACACGAGAACAATCTTTTTGCATGTATTTGCCCAGAACGCAGACATCAAAATTTCCGAAATATTGGACATCCCGTCTTCTCTTAGGCTACCGTGCAGATAGTCCTTCCCATTCTCGCATGATATGATTGATGAATTCACTCATACCAAATGCATTTAAAATCTCTGCAAATTTCCAGCGACACTCTAAATTAAATGTCACGGGATGGGAGCATCCGATCTTCCGCCCCTGGGACCTGCTTCACCCTAATTTTTTCTGACACTTGTGAAACCCGCTGTCTAGGTCTGAGAATAGCGCTTGTAAGTTTTAAGATTGTAGACATTTGAGTCTAGTGATATGCAATACCGCTCATCAATATTAAACTTGAACAATTGCCCATACGGGATGAGTCGCTCATACCGTAGGCGTTAAAGCACACAGGAACTTTGTGAAATGTTTATGTTTAATGGCCCTCAGTATTTTCCCATTTGATAGGCTATTTATGTTTTATCCATTCATGTTAATCCGTCGTATGGATGGAAAGTAATGAAATAAAACCCTCCATATCTCTGCAGCATCGTTTTCACTCTGTTCCAAAGTAGCATTTTTCATAAGAAGAAGAAGAATGAATGAATGAAATTGAAAATTAAAAGAATTTTAGTGAAGACAGTACTCAAAGATCGGGCCAAGAGGCATATGAGAATGGGATAATATGAGCTGCCTGTAAATCCCCGTACATCACATCAGAAGGCTGGTTGATACTCAGCCCAATGCTCAACATCCATACCTTGAGTTCTTACACAGCGGGCCCCACTATCAGTGGGGAAAATTCTCTTGGAAGAGATATGCTTGTGCTTCAGGCTCAGTTAGGCTCGTAGCAACAATATCTGCATTCTCCTTTTGTTTAAAGATTGGAGATTCGGTCACCGAAGCTGCTCTACTCATGGTCATCACTAAAGGTGTGAAGTTATCAATTGAACATGAACGGAATTATGGCATGTGAGAAAAAAAGGTGCTCACTTGGTTGCAAAAGACCAAATGATAGATTTATAAAGATATCAAAAAGAAGCTGGTCATCATCTGCACAAGCCCTAACATACTATCATAGATAAGAGAATCCACACCTGCTGCTGGCTGCCAATCAAGAAAAGCAGTACAGGCAGGAGCGTAAACCATGCTCAATCTTATATCGATTTGCACGGTCTGAGATCTGGTTCACTGTTGATAGCTCCGAGTGCCCTGTCCCGGTGCAAGCGGTTGGAACGACTCGCAGCCTCTGGATTCATGGCGGCGAGGCGGTCGATGTCCGAAAGCTTGGATCTGGGTTATCTCAGCAGGCTCAGACCCTCTGTTCTGCTCGGTGCGGGCGTGTGTGTGCGGCCGTTCCAGCGGCATGGCACTAAACCACATTTATCACTCGTCATGTGCTCATTTGAAAACCTCGCCAGAGGGTCTGAGAAGATACGGTCCATGCTCTTGAGGAGATTTTTGTGATTTTTATCAAATGTTGAATTTCCTTAACTTTGACTTTTAATTACACAACTCTCATACATCTTTGAGATTTGTGAATGACCTTAGATTGTAGCTAAAGAAAAGAAGAATAGAGACGTATAATTTTTATAATAAAAAAATTAATATTTAATATAGATATATCTTTTTGAAAATGATCACTTTTTAATCAGAAAAATAGCAAATTGTTCCCGTGTTCAAAATTAAGTGCTCTCACTTTAAGTCTATACTTCAAGTTATATCTAAAAAATAAGAATATAGAAATAAAAATTAGTTTTATTGTAAGATCATTGAATTCTCTATGCTTTAAGATGATACAGAGATACTGAATATATGAGAATAATTAATGATTCTTATTAATGAAAAAGTATAGAGTAAATTGTTCCTGTGTTGCTAACAAACTGAAACTGTTTTTTCTCAGGCACTTTGCAAAAGATTTTGAGATGCACACTATTTAGGTTAGTCTATTGTCTATTTAAGATTAGTGTTTTATTTCAGCTTTACTAAGCATTAATTTATGTTAAAACAGCATCAAATTCAGCAATCTTGTGTGAAGCGGCTGAGTAACAGAGATAATAGTTGCTATTATTATTTTTTTTTCTTGAAACTTGTGACAAGGTCGAGAATACTATTGTCAATAGTACTCCAGCGAATACTTCCACCATCATGGCCGCCAGAACACTGAGAATAGGTTGATTACTTTCCATATGTCTCCATGTATTTAATTGACTATTCCTGACAACCTTTTGTAGGCCTCATCCCGGGAGACGGGATCGGGAGGGAGGTCATCCCGGTATGAATGCTCGAATCTCCAGTAAAAAAGAAATCAATCAAGAAAAAAAAAAATTACCACGTCAATCTAAGAAGTTCAAACCTGAATACTAAGTGAAATCCCGCAAATAGACTGGCCGCAAACTCCTCGAATCCCTACCCGCCTCTCTCGGCCTGAAATTCTCGTTTGTTGATCTTGAGGCTGGTTACGACACCTTCAAGAAGACGGGAAACGCTCTTCCTGATAAAACCATTGAAATACTCAAGAAGGAATGTGATGGTGCGCTGTTCGGGGCTGTCAGGTAACGTTCCTTATCTATATCACGCACCCGAGTTATCAGTACCTTTTTTATACTGATGACCGTCCCCCAGCTCCCCCAGCACAAAAGTCGCCGGTTACTCCTCCCCAATCGTTGCCCTCCGCAAACGACTAGACCTATACGCAAACGTGCGCCCTGTCCGCACAACAGCACGCTCCTCCGGGCCTCACCCCATCGACCTTGTCATTGTCCGTGAAAACACCGAAGACCTCTATGTCAAAGAGGAGAAAACCTATGACTCTCCCAATGGCAAAGTGTCCGAGGCCATCAAGCGTATATCCGAGCATGCCTCCTTCCGCATCGCTACCATGGCCGGCGACATCGCGCTACGCAGACAAAAGATCCGCGACGCCACTGCGGCCAGTGATCGCAAATTAAACACCACTAGATCCAAGCCCATGGTTACCATCACCCACAAGTCCAACGTCCTCAGCCAAACTGACGGTCTCTTCCGCGAGACAGCACGACGCGCACTCGCCCAGTCGCGCTTCGCAGACACCGTCACTGTTGAGGAACAAATAGTCGATTCAATGGTATACAAGCTCTTCCGCCAGCCCTCCTACTACGACGTCATCGTCGCGCCCAATTTATACGGCGATATCCTCTCTGACGGCGCAGCGGCACTCGTTGGTTCGCTGGGCCTCGTACCCAGCGCCAATGTTAGTGATAACTTTGCCATCGGTGAGCCATGCCATGGCTCCGCGCCAGATATTGAAGGTAAAGGGATCGCGAACCCGATCGCGACGTTGAGGAGCGTGGCGCTTATGTTGGAGTTTTTGGGCGAGGGCAAGGCTGCTGCTACTATTTATAGAGCTGTTGATGCGAATTTGGATGAGGGAAAGTTTTTGTCGCCGGATTTAAAAGGGGAAGCGAAGACGGAAGAGGTATTGATGGATGTGTTGAAGAGATTGTAAGAATTATGTGTATTGACAACGTTGATCGTTGGAAGGTTTTGTAATTCCTTTGCGGAGCCCCTTTCAGATTATGGAATGAGATACCATACCTAGGTAAAAAAGCCCGGAGAGGGAGAGGAGAGAAGGGATGAGATGAGAAGGGAAAAAGCGACCCAACGCTGATCATTCATAAATAGATAGATTTCAAGAAAAAACATGTTGGTTCTAACCGTTTGACAAACTCCTGGATGCAGGAAATCAATGATGATGCACTGGGTTCGTTGGTTGGTTTTGACGTCCAGCATGCCCGGCAGCCTGATGCTGTCATCACTCCAACCACTTCAGTGGGCGAGGAAACATACGACGCATGCTCTGAGCCGCTTGCTGAATCTAGACGGGCGGAGTGGTAACCGCCACGGACGAAACTGGCGTTTGTAACGCCTGTGTAGTGGCAACTAAAGGAAGCTCCCTTGTGGGCTGATGGGAATTATTTAAATTATCTTGCTACTAGCCATTAGTGGGGGGAATGTATACAAACTTTGATGGTAGCAAATCGAGCTCTAGACTTAATCTACCGATTTTTGGCAGCTGGAGATATTGGCGCCATGGGCAGCGGTGTTGGGTGACGCCTATTGTAGCAGTAATGAACGCGAGCGTGAGGCTCATGGCCTGCTGAATTCAATCCTGGTTTTATTGCCACTTATCCTTCAGAAGGCACTTTCGTTTGGATTGAGATGAGATATAGATAAAGACACGTCAACTAACAGGCTAACGATCTGGGACTCCCCGTACTGAACTGGCCCATGGGCTGGTTCGACGGCCCGGGTACTAGGTTTTAAGGCGGAAAATGATCGATTGATCATAGTATCTTGTTGGATGATGCAAACCCCTTGACCTAACGCACTCATTTCGATTTAGTACTGCGAAAGACGGGATGGGGCACTTTCCACTCTTCTTGCCATTTGTACTGGCGATCATCGATATTAGCACCACGTCCAGCATTATGGTGGACATTATTCTCTTTCATCTAAAATTTACGCAGCACAGGCAGTACAGAAGCTGAGGTTTAACTAGAGTGCCGGTGCCAAACAAACCATCAAATCCTGAATTTTGTTTCGAGATCGGCGAAGGCAATAAGAGTGTGCTTGTAGGTCTAACCCCTGTGTTGTTTGACTCTGAAGACGTCACTGTCAATGCAACGCGTAAGCTATGCGGCGGGGGGGCAGAAGGAGACAACGCGTAAGGTTAATCCTTTAAAGGACGAGGAAAACTGGATAATTGAAAACATGAATATAATGCACTATATATATCTCCCGACATAGCGTGGTTGCTCGAAAAAACATAGGAAAATGAATAATTATGAAATCTCAAGCCAAAAGTGCGCAAAACTAGAACGGGAAAACAAAGCAGGAGAAATAACAAACAGCCAAATCCAAAAACAGAGATATCCAACAAGAAGCAAAGAATGTAGGTTGAGGAGAAGAATGTGCCTCTAACCTCCGTACAATCTGTCCACAAGTGCAGAATCCTCAAATCCCTCCTGACCTTCATCTTCCTCTTCGTCCACAATCTCGATGGCAGAATCCGGCCGTCGTCTTTTTCTCTTCTTCCCCCGCTGGATCTCCACATTCACAAACCTGTCGCAAGAAGGTGTAATCGGTTCGCTTCCAATAGCCGCGAATCCATCTATATTGTTATTCGTAGCGCCACCATAACCTTTACTATCACTACCAGTTACGTATGGACTATCGGTTTGTCCGCCTTGCTGACTCGGGGGGTCCTGAATGCTGCCCCCATAAAGAGCAGACATCCCCTGCTCCCACTCCATGAGTTCCTTGACGGTGGTACTGGCCCTCTCTGTCGCGGTATGAATAGTTTCTCGAGAAAATAATTGTTGTAGAGAGTTTAACCGGCACTGCAAGCGTGCTCTATCCGCGCGGAGCGTTTGCACTTCCGCCTGAGATTCATTCAATGCATTGGTAAGCAGTGAAATGCGAACGTTCATTGCCCCCATTTGTTTATCATGACTGTGTGAAATGGAAGCGATGGCTTGGGCGTGTTCAGATTTGAGTTGTTCGATATTCTTCTCGACGGCCGTTAGATCCATCGTGCGCTGGTTGAGAAGTCTCTGCGTCTCTCCAAGAATGGTTTGTTGACTGGCCTTGTTTTGCTCAAGATTGGCGATTGTTTTATTTGACTGCTCCATTTCCTCATTTAAAGCAGAATTCGCGCTGTGCAGCCTAGCGGTTTCCTGGATGGAGGCGATAGCATCCTCTTCAAGCTTCATATTGAGCTCTTCCAAGATCTTGAGGTCGGTTCGGTAACTTTCAATTGCGTTGTTGAGGCGGACCTTGTCCGTTTCCAAAACTCCAATTTCTTGCTCCAGTCTCTGCATCTTCATTCGAATATGAATCACATCCTCTGCCATGGAATCACTAGCTTCTTCAAGGATCTTGCTCTTTTTACTTGTCTGTTCCAATTGATGCAATGTCATATTGAACTCGTTCCGCAACACCACTTCTCGACGTTCGCATTCAGAAACCTGAGCTTCGGTTGACGTAAGATCCTCGGCCAAAGTAATGATTCGCTTGGCAAGCATATCAATAATTTCTTTCCAATTTGTTAGATTTCCATTTGCTGTCTCACCAGGCACGGCTCTCTCAAGTTCAATTCTAGCTTGCCGAAACCGGGCGCCCATGTCTACGAGTATTTCGGACGCACAGGAACCATTAAAACCATGACCGGAAAGGCATTTGGCCACGTTTTCGAGTGTTTTCAGAGTTTTAGATTCTCGCGATACAGCTTCGCGTAAAGCTGTGGCAACTTGAGGCAATAAATTGGGTGGTGGTGAAGAGGCTGGACTATCCAGGGAGATTTCATTTAAAGCCTCATCCTTCGTACCCGCTCCATTGGAGCCAACAATCGAGCGCCATTCTCTAAAAAGGACACGTTTTTCTTGTCTCATATTATGGAGTTGGGCACTTAGGGAGCTGTTCTCTGCTTGTTGCCTGGGATCTTCAAGGGCAACCTGCGTCGACGCGTCTGATGTGCGTAAGTGGCTCGAAGTAAGTCGGGGTGGAATGGGACTTAAAGAAGTGGTGAGCATCTCATTGTCCATCATTGTAATGTCGTCGCAAACAAATATCATATCCTCATGCTCGTTTACTGTTTGGGACATGCATGGACTCTCCCCACAGGCTGATTCCTCATATCTCCCCAATAGTACCTCCAATTCCTCGATCCTCCGCCTTGCCTTGGAAAGCTCTCTAACTCGTTCTGGTGTATGAGGTGTGCTGTTGTCTTGCGCTTCAGGTTTCACATCTCTCAGGGCGCGTAATTCCCGCTGCAGATTAATGAATTCCTCTTCTTTAACTCTTCTCTTTTTCTCTCTGTCTCGCTTCCTTTCAATAATGTTATTCATCTCTTCACTAAGCCCAAACCGCGCGATTCGGCGCCTAGATCTAGGGTCAAGAATTGCGCTACATGACAAAAATTGGAAAGTTTGAGTCTCATGTGGCAGCTCTGGCAACTCGTACTTTATTCCATCATTGTCGGTCAGGGGAGCAGGCTCTGAACGACGGCGACGCGTCCTTCTGGCGCCAGGCCCCTTGGAGGATGGAGAATCCTGTGATTCCATTCTGGTCCGTCTGATCGCTGGTGTTAAACCAGTTGACAGGCTGCCATCTATATCACCGGATAGTTGTTCGATGGTAGCACCAGGCTCCGAAAACCGAACCTTTCTCGCAGCTCTCACATTTCTCGTTGGCGTTCGAGGTCCCATGAGGGATGGCAGCGATGAGATAATGCTACCTGTGACATTTTCTGTCTGTCTGCTATTGCTCTTCTCCACCGCCGTCGATGAATTTGAACCGCGATTTCGGCTGCAGGGTGTACTTTTATTTTTGGCAACCATTGTAAACGATGTGCTTGCTTGGTAACAGCGAACAGTATCCTTGATTGGATCTGGTACGGGAGAAATCAGTAAATTGGCCAAGGCTCATGGAGAACAAAACAGGTATTTAACTACGGCACATAAACAGAAAAAGAAAAAACAATGAACAAAGGCTTCAGAGAATCAGATGAGGTTACCAGAAGAGAACATAAGAAGTCCCCCGTTTATCATCCCTGGACCAGGCTTTTTATCTTTTATATTTTCAAATAGAAGGAAGGGGAGGTACATAGCCTTACCAACCCTAAATATTACAAAACAATTTGCTCTTTTCTTATCAACCACCTGCGACGCGCTGCTCAGCAAAAGGCCTGCAAGAGGAACCGTGCAAATGCGTCCTCCAGTTTGTGCGAAAGATGTAGTCCCCCAACTTGAACAGGAGAAATCCGAATAGATTAGTATTTAGGCAACAGAAAGAAAGCTGTCAGCTATGTGGAGTGCATCAGACATATACGGAATGCGCCATCCATATTATTTGTCTCACGTTGAATGTTTATATTCAACGCGCAGGGAGCAAAACAGGGAACAAGGTTGGTTAAGTTAAAGCTGGGAAGCTGCTGAATGAAGTTTGAGCCAGGCGCGGCTGTCTTTATCTGATGATCTGAATGGGCTGCTTTGATTATCAGACAAGAAATTCTTGCACCATTGTCCCAATTTGTTTGTTTGTTTTGTTGGGTGGTCGCGACTAGACGCGTTGTATTACTAACCTAACTCTACTCCTTTTTCGGTACGGAGTAATTACTCCGCCCCGTCATTGACTGATTAGTGGGTCGGCGCCGCCACTTGGCGTTGAAGGATACCATGATGGAGTACGTCCGTAGTCCGTACGTGCGACTCAATACTCTGTACTTCGTACTACTAACTCCAACTTTTAGACCATGACTTGATCATGCAAGGGAGAGCGCTAGCGGTTCATCAGATCCCTTGGTATTAATGCTTTTGGATTAAACCACATGGCTCCTACACTTCGCGCCCTGCTCCAGAACCCTCAGGAGCCAGTCTCAACGCGGCCAGTTCGCTCAACCCGAAAGCGGCTACGGACATACCGCGAGGATAGCTCGGATGATGACTCGCCTCTCATTGATAATACTGTCGATTATGGTTCTGATCCATTCTACCTTTCCCCTCGTCGCCGTCCGTTGACCTACCGTGAGAGCCGTGCAAGTCACGCTTCAACTCAAACCGTTAATACTACCTTCAATGAGCGCTGTTGCCCTGTGCCGTTGCTACCAAAGAAAGTGACACGAGCATCCTCTACCCGAACGAAACACTCACTCTTTTCCAACAGCTCTCGGAGGTGCCCAAAAGCTCTGTCCCCCAACCAGAAGCTCCAAGCGGGCTTTGAAACTACACATTTGGCCCTTGATTATGTGATTCCACCTTGGCAAAAACTCCCCTATCATATTCTTTGGAATATTTTCAGCTATGCCTTCTCCTCATCAAGCACTGCGGCCTTATCAGATGTCACTAAATCAGTTCGCTGGCTACTAAATTCATCACGCCTATGTCGAGATTTTTTTGAACCCGCCATTGCAACTCTCTACTACTCGCCACCCCTTTTTCCTCCATCCAGATTAGTGGGCTTGGTCCATTTACTGGCAAAACCACAGGAAACCCTTTTCACAAACTATAGAAACAAAGTTAAGCGGCTCGATATCCCCTTTCGCCATTACCATGTCCGCCATTCGAACCTCGCACAGTTGATCGCTTTCACACCTCAACTTCAACATGTCCGGTTCGACGACACCACTGTACTTGCCACCCCACCTCCTGTGCATGTGAACCATTGCTCAAATGCCTGGGAAATTTTTCTTGATGCTCTAGATATGAACAATATCCGCCTCCGTAGCTGGGCCTGGAATGGAGAATTCCTTTCGTCATCACCTCGCTTTCAGCCGCAAATAACAGCAGCAGTTCATCGCCGTCCGGCATTCACCAACTTGCGAAGTTTACAGCTCCTCAACCTACCTCCCATATCCGCAACAGAGGACAATGCTAATAGCAGCATCTCGAGTGAGAAAAAAGCAAAGCCAGGGGGGCTTTTTGCGTTTGCACTATCATTGCTTTCTGAGTTGCAAGAACTAGAGTTAAATCGTTGTGACGCTGCTGATGACAACTTCTTTTCATGTCTTGATCTGAACCTTAGGTCTCTCAAGCTGGTCAATTGCGAAAATATCACATCCACGAACCTTGGTATGTTTCTCGCCCGTCGCGGCAAGAGCCTTCATGAACTACTACTTGGACGCAACCGGTACCTCAACCTGTCCTTCACTGTGAACCTAGCCACATCTTGTCCACATCTGAAGGCATTCATACTAGACTTAAATTTCACCTCACCATTCTCCTTTACGCACGATGTGGAACCATATTTTGAAGAGCTCCTTCACGACTCTGAAGCTCCATCGTGGCCAACATCATTGCAGATCCTGAAACTAGAGCGTCTGCGAAAGTGGGACTTATCCACAGCCATTATGTTCTTCGACTCCTTAGTTAGTGCAGCTCCATATTTGCCCAACTTGAGAATCCTTGAGTTGTCGGCAATCCTTGAAATCGGATGGCGTGATCGGGCGTCCTTCCGCAGGGAATGGGTAGGCAAATTGGAGAGGACGTATCGTAGGGGCTCTCCACCAACCAAGAGTTATCTTGAGCCTATTCATGAACAGCAAATTGCTGAGGGCCATACCTGGAGCGCCATTCCTGAGGCTGTTGGTAGCATAAACCAAATGTTATTTGGTCACCCGAGACAGAGGCATAGCACACGGATTGCGCACCAACGAGTAATCGAAAACAGCGAAAACAGCGACTACGAACAGTGTAAACATGCCAAACACAACGATCATCGTGCTGATGCAATTGAAAACGCTGAGTTTATCCACGGCATGTGCGATGTTGTAGAGATACGCGTCGACAATTTACGGCCTGCCGACTATCTTCTGACGAACGATAACTTGGAAGAGGACGATACCGGTGACGAAGACTGGAACGGACAGGACTCCGACGAGGTGGACATTGCAACTTTGAGTGGTGCGCCTTAGCGTTCTTTCTGCTGTCTATATTACTTATAGCCTTGGCTTTCATTCCCCGTGGTGTGGCTGAGGCATTATCGTGGTCACATAACTTCCCGGTAAACTTGTTTCTTTGTACTATAAACTACTAGTATGTATCGTTGGGCTCGAGCCCCTTATGACAGGTTTCGAGCGCCTCTATTCTGCCGCTTCTTGGTTCCTCTCTTCTTGGTGCTTGATATGTCCTGCGAAGATCACTGCTTTCTTTTATTGTATGACAAATGCAAGGTGGTTGGGGGGGGAAGTGGGCAAGCGAATGCAAGGAACAGCGGAAAGTAATAATAGTGGGCCCTCGGCGCTTCATAGATGCCTACTCATCCTTTTATTTCGCTAGTTAATCTCACCCAAACCCTTCTTTTAGATAATTTACACTCATCTAGTAGTGGTTTTATTAATATTGCAACCACAAGTTGAATTATCAATAAGATATGTATAGACTGACTGCTGCGACTGCAAAAGCGCATTGTGTTTGATTCTGTTGCAGTTCTGTCGCAGTTTCATATAAATTAATAAGACTAGAAATTTTCTAAAGAGAGCGATTCAGAACTAGATTTTTATAAAAGCAGAATCTGGGGCTAGAAATTTTTCACAAAAATGAGATTAAGACTAAGAAATAAGTAGAGAAATGAAATCGAAATATTCTTGATCACAGAGGGTTTGTAGTCTCATGAGTAATATAGATGTGTGTAATTAATTTAAGACTTGCTAGTCTCAAAGATTACACAAGAACCTGATATTAAGAGTAGAGAAAGAAGTTAGTAGCTATCTTCATATTCTTGTTCATATATATATTAGCTCCGCTATTTATACGTCTCATAATCTTTTTAGTATATTCTATACTACATCTACAGTTCTACAGCACATTGAATTATCAATGAAGCTATTCTTACTTATAGTTTTAAACAAGTTCAGATAGTGAGAGCTACTTCTTTCTCTCGTCATCAAGCAGCATAAAGCATGACAACTGAACCGACCCTTGATCAGTTGTCCGCGAACACTTGCTACGGAAAGGTACCAGTAGTTAACAGTATGCCTGTTTCGAGGCGATTTTGACTGTATGAGAAATTGATGATGAAAGTGATTCTTTTCTTTTCAAGCAGTGAGGTGTTTTGTTTTGATTTCTTTTGAGTCTTTCAGGTTGCCTTCTATATTGCAGCCTCCCTTTCAAAGTAGTTGAATATGCAACCTCAATTACATCTAGATTTCATGAGAGTACCAGCTTTGTACATGCGTAATAGTTACTCTAAAGATAGAAATTGTATCCTGAACTTAACATGGTTGCTACACCCTAGACGCCACGAAGGTTAGAAATGTTCGCAGTACACTCATTTCATGTGTTCAATAACATGCAAGAAGCGATCATAAGAAGAGGTAAGCATCGTCAATAGCTACTTGAATGTAAGATTCGAAATCAGTAGAAAACTTCAGCGCTATCTCACCCTTCCATTCAAATCACATTTTCACTGCCCTGCCAGTTACCCCTCGAATCCGTGTCCTGGTTGGCCCTCCACTCACCCTCCCCTCCTTCTGCCCCGAAAAATTCTTCTCGCTTCCATATCTCAGCTTTCTCCTTACATTGTTCCAAAACCTCCTCCCCTGCCCTCCACGCGGCGACCCGGTGCCCAGCGCTCACAGCGATGGCAATTGACTCCTCCATAACAGCCACCTCGCCTAGTCGATGGGAAATGCTTATCCCAAGTAGCTGATATTTGATAATCGCATCACGCGCGATCTTTTCTAATGTGCGCAGTGCAAGAGGGGCATAGCTTGTATATGTGAGACGAGCGACAGGGCGGTTGTAAAATGTTGATCGTGTGGTTCCAAGAAAAAGGACATTGGCACCTGCATCAGGTGACCGTACGTGCGCTAGACTCTTAGTCGGGTCGAGGGGGTTGTAGGTTAATTCCAGATATATGTTTGCGTCAGGAAAGTGTTGGACCTGTGGATAATTGACTGGGTTGAGGTGGGCTGGCAGAGGTTCAGCAGCGGCGGGGTGGAGGTTGGCTGATGTCATCATTGGGTGCGGCATGCTGGGACTCGAGATTATCAGCCCAATTCAGGTGGAAATGTATTAAAAGTATTACTTATTTTTAATTCTATTTCTTTCCTTGTGTTATTGCGAAAGGATAGTTGGGCATCGCATTCCACTAAGCACAGGCCAAAAAGTGTCTACCTGATTGACGTAACCTAGGCGTGTTCGGTTACCACATTACTCCATATTACCTGCACATAATTAATAAGAACCGAGATATTTGCAGAATATTGGTTTCATTTTCCGGCATTACTGCATTAGCCCTACTCCCCCACAAAAATTGGTGCCTAGTTCCCTTACATAGTTACGCCCATACACACAAATACTACATTCTAACATATCGAAGCACATTACGGAGTACAACCATCCTTTTTCTGTAACAGACTTATGACTCGAGTCATGTCACTAACGCCTCCATTCCCAATCTTATTCTCAATATGATTATTAGTATCATGGTTATCGGTATCATGGGTTATTATACGTTATCATATGAAAATTCGTCGCCTCGGTGTCGTAGTTATCATTTAGATTATCCATAGGTTATCATATGGGCTCGGCGGCCTGGCGCCTAGGCATAGACACAGGCTTCTGGGCCCCCGATCTCATACAGTTAGTGTACCAGTGCGCGACGCACGCGGATAAGTGGCCAAGATCATGCTGTGTTACTACGGAGTACATTCAAGGCAATTGTTTTTCTTTGTGTGAGATAGTTATTCCTTCTTATCTCTCTTCTTTTCTATTTTGTCTTTTAAGGTGCTATGCACTGCTTTTCTCTGGGAGTAGCAGTCGCAGCTTCGCGCATTTTGTAGATGTGATATTTATTGAATAATAGATTTGTTGGAGCAACAAGAGAAGGTTGTTGACATGATTTTTCTTCATTTGTCCATGGTTTTCCAAAAGCATGGCTGGTTTCTTTAACAACATCAGGAACGGAACCATATTCAACTGGTCCAAAAGAAATTGATCACGGTTTCGAGGCTGTCAGACTTATTCTTGAGGGCCCTGGTGACCCTTAAGAACTGAATTGACCTCTTTGTCCAGTGGTTTCCGACGAAAACTCGGCCTTCAAATCATGTTCAACTTTGATCATCCCAGCAGGATGTGGGATGAACCCAATCTACCCTCCGCCTGCGCCCGTAGCCAGGATGCAAACGCAACTAAAGCAGCCATATAACGCACGCTTTGAGACCGAAGCGTAGACTCAAATATATAAGATCCTGAAATCTAACAGAATCTCGCGCACTCTGAATACATTTTTTTGAACAGTACATGCGACACAAGCGATGAAGCTCGCTCACCACCAGCAGCTTTCTAGCCAGGATACTACCGAAACAAATCTCTACAATTACAAATCGCAGCGGGGAGCAATCTTAATAGTATGCTGGGCTGTCGGGGTCCGCAACTAAATCGCTATCAGATATAATATAGGGCCTGTTTAACAGTCTCCATGCGAGCGGGCCTGGAAGCTGACGTGTACTTTAAGAGACGATGTACTCTGTACTCCAAAATGATATCAAGATCAGGCCGAGAACAGGAAACAGTTACTAGAGCGCTAGTCCGCAATAGGAAGCCAAATCGCCAAAAAAAAGATGACGTAAGCTGCTCACCAGCAGCAGCTTGGACCAGCAGCAGCTTGGACCAGCAGCAGAACAATTGGCATCAATTTTTTTTTCTTATTCTGCATCGCAGAGCTACATCAGAGAGCTACACCAGGGAGCTACAACTCTTTGCTTCTCGTTTCCCCGCAGAGTTCCCCTGTTCCTTCATTATATTTATCAGTGTATTTGTTTAACTCGAAACCCATAAGCGAAAAGATTTTGCTATGCCTCGAGAAAGACAAAAGCGAGGCAGGAGGGCAGAGGCCAAACGAAAGCGCGACCATGACCAGGCGGTAGACATTACGATGTTGAAAAGACAAAAATCCTCAAATGGCTATAATGACTCCAACCCTTTGCATAGCCAAGCAGCAATTGGCGATGACTATATTTCATTGGCGGGAGGGCTAGAGAGTTCCATGGACACAACCTTCTACGGCCTCCTTGACTCGGAGGAACAGGAATACTTCTCTCACGCGAGCGGCCTCCTAGAAGTTAATCACTTTGAAACAGAGGAAGAAAAGAAGATATTCATAGAACGGGTATATGAGGAAGCCGATGGGAAGGAGCTGAAAATTGCCTGCAGCCAGTCATGCTCGAGATTAATGGAGAAGTTAATATCAGCCTCGACAGTTAGTCAGGTTAAACACCTGTTCAGCAGGTTTATCGGTCACTTCCTCAACCTCATTCAACATCGATTCGCGAGCCACTGTTGCGAGTGTTTGTTTCGTCGTGCTGCATTACATGTAACATCAGAGTTGAAAAAGGAGCCTGCAAAAGAGGATGAAAATGACGGCAAGGGTTCAACAGCGACCCTACGGCTGGAAGATCTGTTTCTGACAGCAATTTCAGAACTAGATGGAAGCTGGGGGTATTTGTTGACAGAAAGGTTTGCTTCACATACAATAAGAGTACTTCTATTTATACTGGCCGGGGAACAACTAGACAACCCGTCCACAGTCACCATAATCACGAGTCGCAAAAAGGAGAACGTGACTAGAATCAAAATGACCCCCTCTCAACCACATGGGTCAGTGCCAGAGAAGTTACTGGTTCCTCTCTCCTTTAGAGATGCTTTGGAGAAAATGATGAAGGATATGGTCATTGGCCTTGATAATACATATCTACGAGCACTGGCCACTCACCCTGTCGGGAATCCTGTTCTTCAGGTCTTACTCTCGATCGAGCTCACCCACATGGGCAAATCAAAAGCCAAAGACCCCGATTCGATTTTACGGAGACTTGTCTCAGACGAGAACCTGGAGGAAGGGAGCGAGAGTGCATCATTCATAAACAGCCTCTTTTACGACTCTGTTGGTTCTCGGTTACTGGAAACAATCATTCGCCATGCCCCGGGAAAACTTTTCAAGACACTCTACAAAGCCCTTGTTCGGGAACGCATTGCATTGCTATCCAAGAATGAGATTGCTGGTCATGTAGTAGTACGGGTCTTGGAAAGATTGAGTAAAGAAGATCTAAAGCGCTCCATGGACCTAATTCTACCAGAAATTCCATCCCTAGTGGAACGTTCAAGGCTCACCGTCATAAAGGCCTTGATTGAACGAGGCCTTGTTCGAGGCGTAAATCTAGGGCCACTTGCGGATACACTTACGTCATCTTATGGGACAAACCCGATTTTGAGGATTAACAACATCCTGAAACTCCAAGACTCTAAGGAAGAAAACAGCAATCCTAAACCATTTTCCAAAAATTCCTCTCCGGAAAAGTTGCATGGTTCCCTCCTTGCCCAGGCAATGCTTAAGTCCCCTGGCCGACTTAGTGAACTGATATATTCAAGTCTTGTCGCAGTTGCACCGGAGACGTTAATTGCTGTTGCTAAAGACCCAGTTGCTTCACATGTTCTTCAAGATGCATTGACACTGCCAACTTCTTCCACTCAGTTTCGCCGTCAAATAAGCTCGAGATTCTCAGGAATGATGGTTGACCTTGCTTTGGATTCTAGTGGCTCGCATGTTGCCGATGCCCTCTGGCTAGCGACCAACGATTTAATATTTATTAAGCAAAGGCTCGCGGAAGAGCTTGCAGCAAATGAGTTGACTCTTCGAGATTCGTTTCTCGGACGAGCTGTATGGAGGAATTGGTCAATGGATTTGTATAAGAGGAGAAGAGGCAATTGGATTTCAGTAGCAAAAGGATTGGGAGATAGCGGAAAATCAAACCCGAGTAAACCTGCAAATCACCAACAACCACCGAAATCAAAGCTTGATTTGGCAAGAGCTCGATATGTTGCGAGGCCAGATGGGCCAAAAGAATCATCAAAAACTTGATAGAGGGTAGCAAGCTTGATTGATTGAAAGGGTGCTGGCTACGAGACGGCTGGATGGCGGACTCTAATTACGTGGCTTGGTCAACCCGTCTACTGCGTTCTCGGCCGATGAGACATATTAGACCGATATCTCATCTTTTCGGACGAGATCCCGAAAGATACTATGTGTGGTAGCGAACCTCTATGCTTCGATCGGCTCCGGGTTGATTCGCTAGAGAATAGCCCTACGGCGGACTTATTATTGGCATGAATAGCATGGGCCAAGCCATTGACGGGAAGGACGGGATAAGGCGATAGGGCGATCTTCAAGTATTTAAATTACTACACGGGGAGGGACAAAATCAGCATGAAGGTGGACCAGCTCGTAGGCGGCCTCTGAAAATGAGATATATTCGACTTTGGCGGACACATGCCGCCTGTGATATATATATGATAGCTGGTAATCGATCGGGAACCCGGATCTCTGCTTACCCAATCGGGATTGTTGTACGTTGTGGGTTCTATATCTACTGCTCTGTGAGAAGCTATTCCCTCTTTGATCATGCCTTGGAGATAGCGAAGCGCACGTTTGAATGTCACTTAATTCTTCAAAGTCAAGCAATTGCTGAATTGGTCAAGGAACTCCGCGATGAAACCAATGTCAGAATATGTATTAGTAGTTAAATACTGTAGGGATTCTATCGCCGGCCTACGCTACCGCATACATTATTAATTCCACTGTGTAAGCAACTGGCTTCTTATTATTTTATGAAATGAATGTTTTTTTTTTCTATAGAGCTGAATGTAGAGCGGTACGGAGTAGTCATTCATGAAAACCTTCCCAAAAACATCTTATTGAAAAAGGGATGGGGCAAAGTGAGAGAACTGCGTTGCCCTGGACGAAAGAGGGAATATCGGGCCGGTAGCTGGATCTTTGAAAGCGTCATGAATGAATAGCTTGGTATAATAAGACCGGACATCAAAATCTAATCTCAGTAGCATTTGCTGCAACTTTTCACACTATGAAAATACTATCGGCTTCTGGGGCAAAAGAGCTCAATTACCATCAGTCAACACTGGAGGGAGAGGGGCTGGAATACACGTAGGAGCATAAATACTGCTTGGGCGGTCGGGCAGAGTTTCTACAGTAGTTCACATAATTACAAAAAACTTCACAACACAGTCCAAAATCTGTGAACTGGTTTATACGAACACACTCATACTGCAGTAATTCAGTATTTAAAAAGCCATCACTATGTCTATCTGCAGAATGTACCAATCACGGGAAGCCGAGATGACCTTGAGAGCCCTCTCATTGCAAGCTCAGAAGAAAAAGTAGAAATGATAGGGCAAAAAGTTTTGAGTAATTAACTCTCCCGAAGATGACCCAACGGGCTCTATATTGGATAATCTCGTCTTTAAGAACTTTTTTATTGAAAACTCAGCGCAAAGAAGAACAGTCATACCAGAATCCCTCTCAACCAATCGCCGGGTCTCTATTTGTATTTGTTGCAAGCGGCTTTAACGCAGGCACGGTAATAATATTTCCATTGTGGCCAGGCTTTGGCCGCGTGAAGTTTCCAATAATCAGCAGATCGGTCATTTCTGGTTCAGCCAAAGGATTTTTTCTGGCCCTGAAACCTGCTCTGAAGCGCCTCCGAAGACTTCTCCACTGAAGATTCTTTCACTGAAGCAATATTCCTGCCAAATGTCGGAGCAGTTAAATCCGTGATAACGACGCCATCCATACTAATGGCAGATTCGTGAGGAACAGGAATATTTTTCAGCAAGAAGATACAAATTGTGAGCACATGGTCAATCCAGCAATTTGATGGTTGATTGTTGGACAAATTGGGCCTCATCATCTATACACAGATCAGCACTATTCTCAGGCGGGGCAATATGGTCGCCAACAGGATCACTGTGGAGACCTGGCAGGCAGTCGCCAGCATAGGCTTGAGGTTTTCAATCTGGGGGGGTTTGAGAGATCCGCTAGGTGGAGATTCTCCTGGGATACGAATTTTTACATATATATAGACGCCTATTGTGCGGATCAACTAGTTGATAATTAGTGAACTCGTCGTACTTCACAAAGATCAATTGCTCTGAACGAAGGGTCGTTTTATTGACAGGCTTGAGCACTATTTTTGGGAAGGCCTTGCACCCCAGCTGCGCAAGGCATATGCTGACGGGAGTGTCCGTAGCCGTGCCTCCCTTGATGTAATAGGCTTTGAATTCAAACTCCCAGTGCCATTTGAAGGGTCATGGATGTTGGCATAAGATTGAGAAGCTCTGGCGGTGATGACTGCTTCACCCTATATCTTGTTAGACGTGGGCGAATTTATTAATAGTGATCAGACTCTTTCATTGATCAAGTAACTACCTCATCCCGCCACGAGGCAGAGCGTGATTTGGTTCTCAATTAATATTCTCCCTAGACACGTAGGTGATGGCTGTGTTTGAATTCAACTCTTTACAGCCAGAATGTATTGATGTGATGCCGCACCTGAGTAGATTCTTGATGAACTGGTCAAAGATTCTCATATTTTAAGGCGTTTCGAAAGGAATACCCATCATATCCGCGTCATGTTGTTGACTATAATCATTGTCAACTTCTTGCCAGAATATGAGGAGATCTCATTCTTCATGCTGCGAGTCTCGCCCCACGGAAGGTATTCAATCAAACCCTATGGGTCTCGTGAACGGCGCAATGACGCGAAGCATTCTTAAAATAACATATGTTTGTCAGAATTTGACACAAGTGGCACAAAAGAAGAACTTCTCCAGGCCGATAATAGCAATTCCAAAGTGTGAATCCATTGATATTTTCAAATATTGTCCTCATCAATATGGCCGAGCCAACAATGTCATTCATGAATTGACAATTTCTTTTGGCATGATGGGCAGGCAAGCTGACGAAGAAAAATGAGTTAAGATAGCGGGGGGTTCCTCACTGTCAAAGATGTGAATAGAAAAAATCGCTCAGTCAGTATAAGGAGATTGAGATGGGAAAGGAGCTCAAAAGAACTTGGAGCAGCGGAGGAATCAGCTCACTAAAGCAATCACAGATCGACTACAAAAAAGAGAATGAACCAATAAATCATTAAGTTCAACAGATTATTAGACAGGTCTTTATATATTAGATTGAGAAACTGATGTCTAGTAATAAATCTATTTTAGTTTGCTCGATGAAAAAATGTTGGCACCGTGGTGTGATTAGCATCAAGATGTGGCCTACTCACTACCTAGAGGTACTGAGGATGTGTGAGCACCTGGCACAATTGTGTTGGCTGGTCAGGCCTGGAGCAACATTACAACTCTGCCAACAAATCTGCTGAGTGTCCTCTTTAATTTTGCACAATCTGTTCGTTGTTCTTCGTCCGCTCCTCCGCCAACAATTCCTCTGTGACACTAACTAAAATGTTGAATGCGTGACGTACATATTTCTCCTCCGCCAGTGGATTCGCACTCACCACTCGAATCACTGTAAACCCACCAAACACCGAGGATGTTAGAAACAGTTCCCCTTGGGAATTTATTGTCTCGCAGACTTTACGAGTAAGAGCGTGAGTTGAGATGCTCGATGTGGTTGTATCCAGTGATGCTGCCTTTGGCTGTGGAGAGGCGGTGGAGGAAGTGATCTCATCCAGGCCCTTTACCCTCAAAGTCGTCAATCCAACGCAGGTCCCGTGACTATCTCAAACAGATCCTGACGCGTTTTGATGAATTCTGAGAAGACAACTCCGTTATTGATTCCCTTGCGGATATGTGCTTTCATGCCAGATAGCCCATAGGTGCGCATGACGAACCAAACCTTGAGAGCACGGAAGCGTCGACCTAGTGGAATTCCCCAGTTGCGGAAGTCTGTCACTGGGGTAGTGAGGGTGCTGGGATTCCGTAAGTACGCAGGGGTTAAATCAAGAGCGTTTGTGAGGTCGATGGCGTTGGTTATGAAAAGGCAGCTATGGTGGCGACAAGTTTGTTGGGTTTAGTCCAGGAGATCTGGAGGGGTTAATGGGTATGATAGGGCCAATAAAGAAGAAACATACCTAGTATCGAAATTAACTAGAAGCCACTTGGACATATTCACATTAAAACTGTCAACTCCTTCTGCGAATTCCTGCGCAATGTGCTGCCACTCCTCTGTCACCAGTGCAGAACCGGCATAAGCGGCATCGATATGGACCCATACCTGTTGCCACATCTTCTTCTCCGCCAGAACCGCTTTGATCTCCGCAAACCGATCTATAGCACAGGAATTTGTCGTGCCCATTGTGGCGGTCAGGAAAAATGGTTCCAGCTGGTCTCGTTCACACTGTTCTAATGTCTTGCGCAACGCCTCTCCTGTCATTGCCATATTATCTTCCATGCGGGTCGTGACTGTGCGGTACCGTACACCCGCAATCCGAGCACCTTTCGCCGTGCAGCTGTGTGTTTGGTCACTGCCCAGTGCTACAAGCCGTGACCGCAATTCCATGGTCCGTTCTTCCCATTCCGGCGTGTCTTCAACCAACCCCTCCGCAAGGGCTCTCGCCCTTACATGTCTTTCACGGGCAGCGACAATGACAGTCACAACAGCCTCACTTGCACTTCCCTGGATGGTACCGCCTCCAGTACTTTTCCCAGACTTGGAGGACGCAGCGCTGAGGAAACAATCAGGTAAGCCTAGCGCCTGCGCCAGCCAGTCCATGACCGTAATTTCCAGCTCCGTGCATGCTGGCGAGCATAACCAGTTAAACGCGGGTGCGGTGAAAGCCGCCGAGTACATTTCACCGAGGATAGAAGGGTACGTCACACCCGCAGGGAAATAGGCCATGAATTTGGGTGACTGCCAGAGAGTTAGCCCCGGAATGATTTTGGACTCGATGTCCAGCTGGATCTTTTCCCATGGCTCTGGGTCCTTAGGGGGCGATGTGGGAACCAAAGGACGAAGATATCCTGGCTCTATGCTTGGGGTGACTCGTTTGGAGGCGAATGAGTGGAAATGTTCAATTACTAGAGTGTTGGTTTAGTCATAGAAATCATGGGTGAAACTTGGGGGTAGGGCTGGAAGAGGGAAATGGTAAAAAGGGAGATTAAAAAGCCATACTTTCTTCAATGGCCGTGTGAGCTGCTGCTCTAAATTGTTCTTCATCCATTGCGTGTATGTTTCCTGGTTGTTTCATGAAATTTTCCGCAGAAGAGCTGTTGGAGGAACAAAGGACAGAAGTTCGATTCCGGATGATGCGGGCCGGCAGATTTTATGTGGTGAAAAGGGGGAGAGTCAGCATTTCCAAGGGTGGCGAGCAGATTTTATGAAGGTCTAAATGCTGACAATTGGTGGGATTTTACGGAGTTATATAACAATTCATTTTAGCGGATCGCCCACCATATGCGCGAGGAAGTCCTAGCCAGGATGATGAAGGCCTCCACAATTATCAGCGGCAGCGCGAGTCAAAACCATTCGGAGATAACTTAAAAGTTAAAGGCGAAAGATCGGGGATTTATTCATAGTTAATAACTAGTTAAGGACACCGACACCGCTGAGTTATGTAATACAGAACCTCGCTTGGCCCGTTTAATTGGCGCAACCTAGCTTGTTACCCTAGTTAACTCCCAACCAGGACCGCAACCAGCCGGGCCGGCTAGCAATATTCCCGTACTCCGTACGGAGTGTCTGTACAACTTTCAATCTTTTAATGACGTATCAACTAAAAGTAATACTCTAACTAACTAACTAAGTTACTGTACTCCGTACTCCATACTATTACATAAGTAACTAACTAGGATGGCCTTGACGTCAGAAACCTGAGGACGGAGTACATAATTATGTATTAAGAAAAATGCACCCGTATTCTTCGCGCTCGACTCGTAATTAAAAATCAACCAGGAAATGTTTTCGTCAAAATACGGCGAAAAATATCTCCGCAACCCGGGCCACCAAAACCACCTGGAAATCAACTTCTTAACAAGTTCATTTAATCGTACTACTAGTTTGAGATATCAGCCATTGTACCCCCAATTGTGTCCAGAACGCTTGTTGCATCATACAGTATGTAAGTGTGGACTGTTTTTTCTTTATTACTCTGTGGTTGACCATGAAACACCTCTTTGTACTCCGTACCCTAAACCAGCTTCGTGGACACCCCACATGCGCCAATGTCACAGCATTTTTCAGTGATTTTTATCAAGGATTAACCGGGCTCCATGATCAGTATGATGCTAGACCCAGTTCCTCTTCCTAAATGTATTATTTGACTGTTGTATTACTTACGGAATACCCTATGTGATGCTCTTTAACTAAATTTTATTTTTACGTTTTTATTCTAGAATTTGTTGTCAACTCATGGTATAAATATTGAATCCAGATGCTAATCGTTAAATAGAACGCCTGAATACGTTTCACACAAAATTTGTATATCCTTGATGGCAATTCGATAGCGCATGACTTCTGGCAGTATTCAAAATGACATTCAACAGCATTGGCCGGCTCCCGCAGCCTCTACTAATGTCCCGCATTAGTGCGCGGCGCAATCTACATCACTCATTTTCAACACATCTGAGTCAGAGCCTCTCAATATTCAGGTTCAACTTGCGATTTGGCTCAAGAAGCCCATTTTCCACTTCATTGATTTCGTCAATACCTGAAGCTACCACAGAATCCACGAAACCCCCCAGTAGAAAATTGAAAACATATTTTCTTGGAACCTCAATTGTTCTCTTTCTCTGGGGTGGCTATATATATGCTACTGACACTCGAGCAAGCGCCCATCGGTGGATTGTCCCTCGCCTGATTAGGTGGTATTATCCGGATGCAGAGCACGCTCATCATGCTGGTATAGACTGGCTGAAATATCTATATCAGTTTGGCCTCCACCCTCGAGAAAGGGGAAACCCAGATGGGGATGGTAAACTGGTGACAGAGGTGATATATCATTCTTCAAGTTTCTTTGTTTTTGTAGTAATTTGGTTTGCTAACCATTGGTATCTAGGTGTTTGGCTATACCATTTGTAACCCGGTTGGAATTTCTGGGGGACTTGATAAGGATGCAGAAATCCCATCAGCTCTGTTTGACCTTGGACCTGCCATTGTTGAGGTTGGTGGAACCACCCCGCTTCCTCAGGAAGGAAACCCCAAAAATCGAGTGTTTCGTATTGTCTCGCAGAATGCTTTGATAAATCGGTATGGCCTTAATTCCAAGGGAGCAGACCATATGGCTGCCGTTCTCAGGCAGCGGGTTCGCGAGTTTGCCTACGCTCATGGCTTTGGATCGAGTGAATTTGCAGAACAGCGGGTGCTGGATGGAGAGGCTGGTGTTCCAGCAGGCAGCCTTATTGATGGCAAACTTCTTGCTGTTCAAATTGCGAAAAATAAAAGTACATTGGAGACAGATATTGAGGCTGTCAAGAGAGATTATGTTTACTGCGTTGATCGATTGGGAAAATATGCAGATATCCTTGTTGTGAATGTGTCTAGTCCAAATACTCCTGGACTACGAACACTGCAGGAATCAGGACCTCTAACTGCTTTATTAAAAGGTGTAGTCGCAGCTGCAAAACACACCAGTCGAAAAACCAAACCTTATGTTATGGTCAAAGTTAGCCCGGATGAAGATGCAGATGAGCAGATCACTGGGATCTGTGACGCTATCTGGGCATCTGACGTGGATGGAGTTATCGTGGGAAACACAACAAAAACAAGACCTGAAATACTACCCAAGGGCTACAAGTTGTCGGCTTGCGAAGAGGAGACAATGAAAGAAGCTGGAGGGTTTTCGGGCCCACATTTATTCCATAACACCATCTCCCTTGTCGCCAAATATCGGACACTACTCGATGAAAAAGTTGCCTCCGATGACAGCCCTGACAGCAGACTACCTTCCGAAACTGGAGCTATAACATCACCGGTGAAATCCTACCCAGCCCGAAAGGTGATTTTTGCGTCCGGAGGAATTACGGATGGGGAGCAGGCCATGAAGGCCCTGAAAGCTGGTGCCAATGTGGCGATGCTATACACAGGTTTGATTTACGAGGGCAGTGGAACCATTACAAGAATGAAGGAAGAAATGCGAGAAATTGAAGAAAGAGAAGAGAAATAATTGAACCATTTTGAGTCTCAGTATTGGATTTACTTTATATGCTAGTTGTAAGAATACAGTGTCCTCAGGGGCAATAGAAAAAAGAAAAGAAGATAAAAAAGTATGTATTAGAAAGAAATAGAATGAAGAGAGAAAAGCAGTATCTCTCTCATGCTAGAATTTCTGAAATTTTGAATTTCTAAATTTTGTTTTGAATCACACCGGTTTTCTCATATATTAACTGTGCCAGGCGCACACTTCACTGCCATTAGTGAGTTGCGCCACAGCGAAGAAAAATGAAATAGGCATCTTTTGTATGTGACTCTCATAAAAAAATACCTATCTTCAATTACTAAAATTATCATTTTTCAAGCATCGTACAATGTTTTTTTTTTTTTTTTTTTTTTCGAAATAAAAATGTGTAATTCCCTCATACTTGAAATGTGCTATGGTGAATTTTCAACTTTGATTCCTGGAGAATAATTACACAATTATATTTTTAAAAAAACCTGGTACCACTTTCAAAAGTTGAGGTGGAGTGCTTGTCCAGCCCGCTTAGAATTAGCTCAGCTCATACTGGCCAGGAAATTTCATTACATTATAAAAAGTTATGGGTGTTTACTCCGTACTCCCAAAGTTTTTCATATTTCTCGGACAATCTCTATTTCCTAATCCTGACCTAAGCTACCCCGAAACCAAGTGTGAGGCCAATGGTGTGATGCTGACGAAGCAATTGTTTGAATATATAGTTAGTTAACTTAACTACTCCGTAGTCCGTAGATGTATTAGTAATGTATTAAGAGTTTGTGTTTTAGATGGGTGTTCAAAACTGATGAACGGGAAAAGAGCTCAATCACGAAGGGCTGAAAGGAGAGCTAGCCTCGGATGACAGAAACAGAAACCAGTCACACCTTCTGAAAGTTCTCAAGCATGAGAGCCTCTGCTTTTTTGCGTACCGGCGGCCGACTCGGCAGCGTTGCCCAAAACAACCGCTGGAGACTGAGTGTTGTATAAATCCCTAATATATTTACCAGATCAAAAATGCCTTGTAATGACAACTATTTTAACAAGGGCAATTAATGGGGTCATATTTAAGAGGTTCTGTCATCATATCTTCTTGTTAATACATTTCAACGCGCGCCACACTCCTCTATTAGACCTCTAGTGACAAAAACGAACTAGCGTGTAGTCTAGAAGGTGAGTATAGCGGCGGCGGCAGCGGCGGCGGCGAAGATGCAAGCAACCCTGTGTTTGTGGATAGGGGCAGCCCCAGGAAATTCCATAGGGGGAGTAGGGATGGAAGACGGAAGAAGACCGTTGGGGTGAGAGGATGGAGCAACATCGTTGGGGTGGTAAGATGGAAGAACATCATGAGAGTGGGAGGATGAAAGAGTACTGTCGGAGTGGAAGGGTGGAGCGGAAGGAGCCCAATCGCTCGTCGGGTTAGGCGGACAGGGTGGAATGCAGGTTGGGCTACGCTCGCAGGTAGGAACACTGATACTGGCAGGATGCACACTGAAGGAATCGGTGATTGCGCTAACGGAGCTGGAACCGGCGGTTGTTGTAGCGGAACTAGTGGTTGGGCTCCTGGAACTGAAACTGCTGGTTGTGGGAGCAGAGGTATTAGTTGTGCTCGTGGGAGTGACGATGATGCTTGTGAAACTACTGGTTGTGAGAGCAGAACTAGATATTGTGCTTGTGAGGCTTGGACTGCTGGTAATGCTCGTGAAACCGGAACTGCTAGTTATGGGAGTGAAAGTGCTAGTTATGGGAGTGGAACCAGTAGTAGTGGGAGCAGAACTGCTAGTTGTAGTTGTGCTCGTGGAACTGGAACTCCTGGTTGTGGGAGTGGGACTAGTGGGTGTGGGAACGGGGCTGGAACTGCTAGTAGTGAGAGCGGAACTACTAGTTGTGGGAGAGGAGCGGGAACTGCTAGTTCTAGTTGTGCTCGTGGAACTGAAACTGCTAGTTATGGAAGAGGAACTAGTAGTTGTGAGAGCGGAGCTGGAACCGCTAGTTCTAGTTGTGCTAGAGGAATGGGAACTGCTGGTTATAGTTGTGCTCGCGGAACTGGAACTCCTGGTTGTGGGAGTGGTACTGGTGGGCGTGGGAACGGGCTTGGAACTGCTAGTAGTGAGAGCGGAACTACTAGTTGTGGGAGCGGAGCGGGAACTACTAGTTCTGGTTGTAGGAGTGGAACGGGAACTGCTTGTTATAGTTGTGCTGGTAGAACGAGACCTGCTCGTTATAGTTGTGCTTGTAGAACTAGAACTGCTAGTTCTGGTTGTGAGAGTGGAAATGGAACTTCTAGTTGTGAGAGTGGAACTAGTCGATGTGAGAACAGAGCTGGAGCCGCTCGTTGTAAGAGCGGAACTAGTAGTTGTGCTCGGGAAACGGGAGCTGCTAGTTGTGGGAGTGAAACGGGAACTGCTAGCAGTGAGAGCGGAACTAGTGGTTGTGGGAGTGAAACGGGAACTGCTAGTTATGCTCGTGAAGCTGAAACTGCCAGTAGTGAGAGCGGAACTAGAACTGCTAGTAGTTGTAGGAGCGGAGCTGGAACTCCTAGTTCTAGTTGTGCTTGTGAAGCGGGAACTGCTAGTTGTAGTTGTGCTCGTGGAAATGGAACTTCTAGTTGTGAGAGTGGAACTAGTCGGTGTGGGAGCGGAGCTGGAACTGCTAGTAGTGAGAGCGGAACTAGTAGTTGTGGCAGCGGAGCTGGAACTTCTGGTCGTGCTCGTGAAACGGGAACTGCTAGTTGTGAGAGCGGAACTAGTTGTTGTGGGAGCGGAGCTGGAGCTGCTGGTTATGCTCGTGGAGCTGGAACTGCTGGTTATGCTAGTTGTGGGAGTGGAATTGGTTGTGAGACTGGAATTGGTAGTTGTGGTAATAGCTACAGGGATATCAATGGGGGCACCGGAACTGGTGGTTGTGCCAATGGAGTTGCTGAAAGCCAGGATACCCGGCACGACTGTCAATGTCAGATCAGCAGTGAGCGGCCGGATCATGTGCTGCTCATCATCAGGCGCCTTTATGACGAAGAAATGGCCTAGAACCATAAACGCATGATGCATTTCATTAAAAATTTATGAATTTCTTCACCAAGGCCAAGTCCTATCAAGGCGTCTTTTGCCTCAATGAAAACAGTGACTCAATCCATCTTAGATCCAATGTAGTACATGCAGCCGTGGCTTCGAGACGCTCGATTTCCTCCCTGGTCTTCTCAACCACTATGATCATGCTACGAGTAACCTCCCTTGGATCTCGATAATAAAGGGCGTCACGCAAATCATCCCAAGGCTGAGCAACATTGCGCAGAGTAGCCCAGTGCTCGGCTCAATCGCGCTTGGTAAGAAGATATTCAGCAAAAACATTAAAAGTAAGGCTCAGAATAATGAAAGCCGCAACAATCTTCATTTTAGTTCAAAAAAAGGTGATAATTCAACTGAAAAACGAATGTATACATAAAATGTGTGAAAAACGCAATACCGGGCTTCTATATGGCTACCATACCGGAAAATGGGGTTTTTTCGGAACGGTCGGATTAACCTTCCGACACGGTAACTATTATTGGCATGGTGGATATACGATTAATACTAGAATTTACTGTGGATATATGATTGATTTTAATATCACGTAGTCAAATTATCTTCGTTTCGGAGTTATTAATGTAGAATTTCAAATCTATCACAGAAAATATGAAAACGTTTCTTAATTTAAACACAAGCCTGCATACTCAGTTCAATAATTCACATGCTTATCTTATTCTGTAATGCTTGTTTAATGCTTGTCTTAAATGTTCAACATTTCTATCATTGTGTTTAAAATGCTAATCATTTTATTATTTCTAAAAAAAACTGTTAAATGAATTACTGTCATTCTAAGTAGTTGCATTAATAACTAAAAGGTTCTTTAAATTAACATCACTGCTCTCACTGTTCTTTATTAACTTTAAAGCTTTCTCTTTACTGAATTCTACAATGTTTACAGCTTCAACATCTATAAACAGATAAATTAGAGTAACTTAAGATTAAGAAATAGCAGTAGAGACATGATGCATTGAGTGTTTTAAAATAAAAGTCAGAATAGTACAATCAACTTTACAAGAGTGTTTATTTTACACAATTGTTAACTTTAAATTAGTTGTTTTAGATTAATGTCTAGATTTAATATACCTGATGATATTCTTTAAATGTGTAAGACTTTAAAATAATTAATTTTAATTTCTGAACTGCTTTAAGCAGTGTTATCAGATCAATCTTAAGCTTCTCTATAACATTTAAAATATTAATAGCAAATGTCTATTCAAGAGTTAGATTAATACTTATAATTTTTAATATGTTTTACATACTGTAAAGTTTTTAAATGTCTCTTTTAATGTTTTAAAACTCTCTTAGATTATCTGAGCATTTTTTTTCTATATCTTGTAGATCTTTTATTACAGCTTTTACAGCTGCTTTGTCTCTTTAACAAGTATTTTTAAAACAACTGCTTTTTAAAGTTTGATTTTTAATAATTTATTAAAGACAGCTAGAGCAGCTTTAAGATTTTTTTTTTTAATTTTAAAGACAAAGACTTCATTGCATATTTTATTTTTAATATACTTTATAAGTTCTTTTTTAAAAGCTTTAATTTCTTTTATTATAACATTCTTATGATTATTTTAAATCATAGTATTCATGATGATCAGATATGCTTTATAGACTTTTTACAGTTTATTAACTTATTTTAACAGTTCTTCTAAAAAGTCTTTGCAGCTTTTTTTATCACAGACACAGATTAAACAAAACTTTAAACTTTTAGCTACATGATTGTATACTTCTTTTATATGTTTTAAAACAATATATTCAGTGATACAGCGCTGATAAAACACATCTTTTATTAAGAAACTGACATTGCTAAGATCATTCATGTTAATATTCTTTTACTTGCATTTAAAACAGATTTTTAAAGTATAATTAATCATTTTTTCTGTTGACTTCTGCTTTTAATATTAGTTCTGACAGTCTTTAAAAGTGCAATGATATGATTAAAAACTATTAACTGATATTTCAACTGTAGAAGAAGAGCTTAAGTAATAAAGAAATAAAATTTTAAAAAATTAAATGCTGATGAAGATGAGTGATTAGTATAAAAATGCTTGTAAAAGTGAAAAAGAATAGATGTAAAGTGTTGTGTTGTTTTTATTATTAAATAATAAAGAGTTTTACTCTAACTAGCAACAAGACAATGAAAACAATCTAGTATTTACTTATTTTTTTACTACATCTTCTAAACATTTTAGTATTATGTATATTTTATTAAAATTACAGTATTAAGATAATTTAATTAAAATTGTATACATGTTTTAACTTTCTAGTTAATGTTAAAGATTTAACATTTATCTCAAGAACTCTTGAGTGTTTTAAACAGTGTTGAAAAATATATATATATATTAACACAGTGCTTCAACAGCATAGCATCTTTAACAACATTTAAAACTTTTAAAATTTAAATACAGCATACTTTAAACTGAGAATTAAATTTATCTGCTGCTTTTAGCTTTTAAAGATTCTATATTAAGTATTAATAATGAAGACTTTTCTTTTGAATATGTCATATTACTATTAACTACACAAATATCAAGTGTCTGTTTAATTAACTATTATATACAATTAAACAGAAAGTAAAGAAAGTCTGTCTTTTCAATACAAATGAGGAAATTTAAATCTTTTTCAACATCATTTCTCTATTCTTGTTATTAATCTTGCATTTAAACTTAGATTTAAAGTAAAAAGTCTGCTCTGAAAAGTTTGATCTTATAACATTTCTAAATTCATCTACTGATGTTATATAATCTTAAAAGACAAGTACTTTAGTTTATGTTGCATTTTAAAGTGTCTTACTGAATGTTGCTTCTGCAATGTTGTTCTACATTTTAACTTATGTTGTCAGATTTGTATATATATTTAATTTTCTCTAGTATTAGTGTTTGTATGATCAGGTTTTTAAAGATAAATACTAAATAACATACATTGAATATATCATTTATTACACTTTAAAGATTTCTTAAAGTTTAGGATTTGATCTATTCAATAAAAGATACTGAAGAACTTCTTAAGTGTGAAATTTTAAATAAAAAAGTAGAATATTTTATTCTCATTGTCATTAAAATGCATTTTAAAATCAGAATTAATGTTTTTATTTCATTCTTTTTTTCACTGAACATTCTTCTGTAGAAATAAGCTCTTGTTAGTAACTTATTCTTTTAATCACTATATCAAGCAGTCATTCTAAGAGATTTAAGAGACTTGAAAATGCTGTTAATCAACTCTGATTTCTCTTTAAATCAGTCTTTAAAAGCATCATGATATTTTTAAGATCAATAAAGTTCAACAGAGATATAGTTAAGATAATTAATTATAAACAGTCATGATAAACTTATAATTTATTTATAAATTCTAGTCTTTTAAATCTTGATGTTATTTATTTCTATTCTTCTTTTATAAAATAGACATTATTTTCATTCACTCTCACTCAAGCTGATATTTTTTTTAACACAGACTTTTTAAATGATTTTTTATTTTAAGATACACATTAAGAAAAATGAATATCAAGATCAATTATTTTAAAACAGTCATAACAGATCTAGAAATAACTTCTAAAAGTTCTGAAAATGACTTTTAGAGATTGTAAAGAAGCATTAAAAGAATTTTTTATAATTTTATATGAAATTTATATCTACTTTTATGTTGATTAAAGTCTTGTTTTTTCAGCCATGAATTGTAAATAGCAGATTGACTCTGACAGAACTATATACATACAACATGTTTGTCTCTTTAACATATATGCTTAACATAATTTTATTTATCTTATTCTTTTTAAAGATGAGAAGATACATTCATCTTACTTGTTTTATAAGTTTTAACTTAAGTAAATGATTTTTCTTTTTATATATGTTTAAATCAGTGTGTCATACTCGTGATCTTTAATAAGATTTATTAAAGACAGAGAAGATACTTGTTAATGAAATGCTCTCTCTCTGTCTTTGACTTAACAGAGAATCTAAAGTTTTAAGATTAATAAAATTGTGAGTTGATTTAAGCAACTACATTAGATTAAATATTAAAGTAAATCTCATCAATGAAATTTAAAACTAATCTTACATAATAAATAAGAAATAAAACTGTCAGTATTGCTCATAACTGAATAAAACAAAGCATAATTATATTTATTTAATATAATCAGTATTTTTATCAAAGTCATTGAGAAAGAAAAAGAAAAAGTTCTAATGAAAATGTGTTCTATTCAGTTATTTTAAAAATTCTTAAAATTTATAAATCTTAATCATGCACGACAATGCATCTTTTCAGAACTTTTAAATAAATAAAGATTATTCTTATCAAGATTTTCTTTTTCTTATTTATTTAATGCCTGCTACATCTTTTATTTAAATAAAATAACTTAATTAAATTTCTATTATAATTTACAAAAGCTTTCATCGCCTGTAAAAGATTACTCTTTAAAAACAAAATGTCAGTCACTTTTAATCTCTAACAAAACACTCAGCTCTAAAATATCAGCAGAACACTTACTTAAACATTAAAAAAAACACATTAAAATTCTATTTAACATACTTTAAAATTAAAAATGAGTTTTAAAACAGCGATCTGACTGTGAAGTCTTCTTTTAAAGATACTAAGATTTATACAATTTTCTTTATACTGATTATTTAATCTATCTGTTAATTTTTTTTTTTTTTTTTTTTTTTTCCTTTCATTCAGGCATATGCAATCAGTGATTATGATGCTCACCTAGTATTACTAGGATTTTTCTTGTAAATTAAGTCTAAATACATGTAACTGTTCAGCATTTGCTATTACATTAATC
>LGRN01000028.1:0-116124 GCA_001883825.1 Emergomyces pasteurianus Ep9510
AATGACAGCGACAATGACAGCGACAATGACAGCGACAATGACAGCGACAGCGATGATAATATCAATGTCAATATCAGGACTGCAAACACTGCCCACAATCCACAAGTCGACCACCAGGAATTATTACAACTAGTATGGTGTAAAGCCCAGTGTGGGAATAACCTACACGCGGATTGCTTTGAGCAATGGGAGGATCAATGCCAAGGTACGACGACATGTCCATTCTGTCGTGTAATATGGGCGGGCGGGGAAGAGCTGAGGTGAGAGGTGAATACAGCGTATGTACTCCGTAATAGGGATAAATCAAGGGAAAAATAACGAGAAAAGAGAAGAAGAAAGAAAAATCAAATTAAGTCTGCTTTCTGTTTTTGGTTTGTAAATATCGGATGCAAATATGGAAAATGAACCTTTTCAAAATTCTCATACTCCCGTTCATGCCTAATATAAATCATTGAAGAGGGAAAGGACAATGAAACGGGGGACTGGTGCAATTTTGGCGGAAGTTGGAAAGGAAAGCCTGAGGGAAATGAGTTAGAGATAAAAGGGATAGGAAATCTGGCGTCGAGGTCACTTCCTGTTCTCCTGTCCTCCGCTACCAATAACGTCTTGTTTGTTGGCGATTCGCTGGAAGGGAGATGAGCCAGGCTAAGCAAACTATCATGAACAGGAGTTTGTGGCGTGGAAGTTGTATTGTCAAGGGAGATAGCGGAGGAAAGGGTGGAGAGAGGGGACGCGGCAGGGAACGGAAAAAAAGAAAAGCAAAATGTGCAGTTTGAAATAAAGAAATGGCGAAGTTGAGATCAAATCCATCTCGGTAAACAAGAATAATGGGAAAGGAAGAGAGGTGGCAGGTAAAGAAATCGTTAAACAACAACTTGTGGAACCATAGATAGTAGTGCAGCGCAGAGCACAAAAGGCCAAAGGAGGTTTTTTTTTAAAAAAAGAAAAAAAAAAAATAGAGCGCGCCTCAGCAAGCAAAATCTGTAGGTAGTGGTTAATTCATCAGATCGTATCAATTCGATTTTAACAACCAAGGCCATATTAAATGGAGGAAACACAGGCAACAGAGGTGTGGACGGTATATAGAGTCTTGTTTCCAAGATGTGGATATTGGGAAGAGAGTAAGGAGGCTTTCAAGATTGTGACATTAGAAGAAGAAAACGCATATGATGCGCGAGTTTGAGTAGATCTCAGAAGATTGCAGAAAGTTGGCCACATCATATCTCCAGCGCCAAATAAAACTATCAAAACAAAGCACACATAAAGGGCAAATACCCTTGGGTTGAAAGAGCAGAATGGAAACGGCTGGAATAGCAGTCAGAGAGCGTAAATTAGTGCTTGCGCGATGAAGATTTGCTGCCCATATTAAACCAGATCATTCCCGTTCTGCAAGAATTCTTCGAGAGGTCGTCGCTTGCCTTAGGTATAAGAGAGGGAAAAACCATTCATTATTAAGTTGATTTCGTAGAGCTCAGAATAAGGTGACGGAGAAATGTTCACCTGAGCTGACGGAACTTCGCTTTCAGTGGAAAGAAAAATAATAAATGGCTGAAAATGAAGAAAAGTGACATGCTCAGGGGATATCATAGTGTCATCTCTTTAAGGTAGGTTCTGCCACGCTTAGCAGTACGAGAGCTTTAGAGGATTTTGCATTTGGATTTTTTGGGTTTCGCAATGGGACGTGGATTCAGCACAGCACTGTATATCATAACTTAGTTTTCTATGGCCTTCTTGTACGGTATAAATATAAAATGGTGGGAAGGTTACATACCGGATAGCTTCGTCAAATACGCTCTTCAGATTTCTCTGCGTGAGGGCCGAGCATTCGAGGTATTTTTGTGCTTTGATCTCTTTGGCAACCGCGAGGGCTTGTTCATACGAAACCGGCTCCATCTTCTTCGCACGAAGATTGTCAGCTGTAGCCTTGTCCTCCCGCAGATCCAGTTTTGTCCCCACAAGAATTATTGGGACATTGGGCGCATGATGCTCGATTTCTGGGTACCACTACATAAAGAAGTTAATACCAGTCCGCGTAAGAAAAGAGAGACTAATATCCAAGTCTCCTTTGGTATAAATTGTCAGCGCACCTTCGCTTTGACGTTATCGAATGACGGCGGGCTAACGATAGAAAAACATATGAGGAAAACGTCGGTCTGTGGATATGACAAAGGGCGTAGTCTGTCGTAATCTTCCTGTCCAGCAGTATCCCAAAGTCCAAGGCTGATTGGCTTCCCATCAACCATTACACTGGCGGAGTAGTTGTCGAACCTGTGTCTAGTTAGATGTGTCGAGATAGGGTCGAGAAGGTCGTTTGACGGGGGAAAAAAACATACACAGTAGGAATATACTCTCCAGGGAACGCGTTTGTTGTGTAAGAAATAAGGAGACATGTCTGGGTTCAAGTTAGTAAAGGAATGTATCTAATACCACGTTGAAACTTTAAGAAAATGATTAGCTTACCTTGCCAACAGCACCATCACCAGTAACGACGCACTTCAAGAGACAGAAAACGGTCAGTATGAATCAGAAAACGAAATACAAATCATAACCAGGTAATTCGGGACGGAAGACATTACAGTTACCAACCTTCAATGACTGAGTAGCCGGTCCAGAGGCCATGCTGTTAAGCTTTCAGGGGGAAAGTCAATGTGATAAAAGGGTAAAAGGTGTAAAAAGTGAAGAGGTTATTGAGCAACTTGTAAAGCAGAATAGAAAAGCAGAAGATGAAGTTAAGAGGTGGCTAGCTAAACAAAGTCCAGGGATGAACCCGTGTTAAGTTCTGGACAAGGGGACGAAATTAAAGCACCAACTCAATTCCAACTGGGTGCAATCCAAAGAGTAGTTTTCTTGTCAAAAAAAAAAAAAAAAAAAAATATACACAAGGGGCGTCTACAATGACTTTCTCCTTTTCGAAGAGGTATAATATATGTCTGAGGCACTGCCTTGAATATCCTGCAACTTTTGATATAAGGGAGTGATGGAGCTTCAATATCGGGTAGGGGGCTGAGATGGGAGAGGAGGCCCGGTTCAATCGTTCGAGGGAGGTACGATAGGCGATAAACACGAATAAGGGGAAACGATCACACGACAAAATCAATTGGCGAGGGATCAAACCTAAGATTAAGATGGATAGAAGCTCCCTTAGATATGATGAGGGAGGAAAGTCGGAGGGAATATGTCGAGAAAACGATAAGATACCAGTTGGGTGACGGAGTGTTGGCGAAGTGTATTCTTCAACAAGTGGAAATGCGAAGGAAACAGCAACAAGGTACAACACAGCTCGAACAGTGATCGACAGTGCAGCTAAGAAGAGAACAACTGCAGGCGGGAGTCGGGATAGAGGAGGGGAGAGAGAGGGGGGAGGAGGAGGAGGAGGAGGAGGAGGAGGAGGAGGAGAAAGGTAGGAGGTCGAGGAGGAGTGAGAGTTAGTTAGTTGGAGTTGGAGACAGGACGAAGGACGGTGAGTTTATCGGCGTCGAACGGCTTGGCGGGATTGGGCTTGGCACGGGGGGTCTCATACAGGTCGCATCAAACGTGCAGCAGAACAGGGCTCTACCCATAGTTAAGTTAAGAAGGTTAGTGATGAACCGCTGGGTTTATGTACATACATACATGCTTTCGGTCCGCCCATGGTTGGTTTGCCAGGAGCAGGGCCCGAATACAGCAAAACAATTGGTAATTACTATGTTATAGTTATGATTTATTTTAATCCCTCAACACGACATAGAGAACTAGTAAGCGCCGTTCTATCTTCCCACAAGTAAGCTACGCTCTTGTTCTCGACAATGTGCTTGGTTGACCTAAACCACCCCAGTATTTATATAAAACGTATCAACGTCCAACCTCTATTTTTCTATATATATACTCCGTCAAAGGCCTACGTGCAACTCGAATCCCTGTGTTCTGTTGCATAGCAGCCGGCCTGTGCCGCCCCCTCCATGTGGCCCATCCCGGGTTCCTCCCGGCTGGCTGGCAGCATGGACTTAAACAATCCCCAGGCTCCCAAGGTATATATACAGATCAGCAGATACAGAGTTGGTGACGACAGGGTGCTACCTGTGGTTTCTAAATGGCTGGCTTCCGTCTTAAAGTTGTTGGGCGGAGTTTCCCCGCTAACTGCGGCATCAAGCCCTTGAAATCCAATGAATACACCAAGGAGAAAATAATGATATGGACTCGGAGTCAGCACCATTACGGAGTACAAGAAAATAGTAAAAAAATGATTGGGAGGAGTTTTTGCCCAATCCGATTTCTCCGCTCGGACATACATTCATTCTCTTGCGAAGGACCCTTGCTCATGCTGTCGCTAGTTTCTCTGCTGGTGTTGGACCATGTCCTGTCGTGCAACTTGATGGATATTTTAGCCGCCAGAGCGATATTCCACTTTTTATAGTACTACATACATGACAGGACACCAACCCACAAGCAGCCTTAAACTCCCCGCATTTTCTTTTAATTAATTATTTTCAATAATTCTTTGTTGCAATTTATCCAACACCATCCTCTGAATGTATACAATGAATGCAAATAAAATTATATTTACTGAAATGTTACAAACCGTTCAAACCCCCAATCAAATTCCTGTTCAAATATTCCCAAGCAAGTTAGGTATTACAAACTAGACAATGTCCAACAAGTAATCAAATTCCCAACCGTTTCAGAAAAACTTGCTATCATTGAAGAGAACCTTTTTCAAAACTCAAATGGTGAGGGTGCGGTTCGGTCAGTTTCACCTCTCCACACCCTGTATCACCTTCTTGGTTAGGTCCCTTGGGTTTCCAGACAGTTTATTCAGCCATATCAGAACAAACTGTCTTATGTACGGAGTAGTTAGTTATTCCGTACGGAGTACATACGAACATACTCCTAAGCCGCAAGTATGGAGTACTGCGTACAACAAAATCCAAGAATAAGAGAACTTCAACCAAGCATCTATAGTATTTAGTCATAGTTTTATGTACATACAACAAGCGTTCTCGGTCAGCAATAATGAAAAGTTGAAAATGAAAAAAACTACAACTTCTCATCCCTTCTAAACCCGGCGACTTGGGGTCCCTTCTTGATGACGGGTGGCCCCGCCACCACCGGGCCCAGGGCCTCGGAGAGACTCTTCAGGTGGCCCGAGCTGCTATGTACCTGCAGGGCCTGGGCGTCCTTGTATCTATTCGAGAATGTTAGAGAAGGGCCTAAGTGCATGGTTATGGTGATGTGTAAAGGCCGAAAAAGATAGGGGAGAGCGGGAGAGAGAGGTAAAGGGATTTTCGTTCTTTGGTAAGGCAAGAGAGTTATGCAGGTTACAATATCCATGACTGGATACGGAGTACAAAGAGCAGAACCATACCTTTCGACGACGATCAGTTCGTCTCCACCCTCTGCTTGAACAGCATACCAAGTTAGAGTGCCCGGTTCGGTATCATGAATCTTTTTGGCGACCCCAGCGAAAGCGGCGACGAGCTTTTGAAGTGACATATTTTCTTAGTATTTTGTATCATGGTACGATTTCTTTGCACACAGCGGCATGTAGATAAATACCCACTTCATCCATCTTGCCCGGCAATGGCTTCAACGTGGCGATGAGGTGCACTTCGTTTGAGGCCATGACTGCAGATCAAGATAAATTATTGATACGTGGTGGGGTGGAATAGCTAAGTTAAAATGATTGGTTATTCTGAACGAAGTTGGTTAAAGAATAGTAAATATATCGGATTTTGAACTCTTTTGGCCAGAGCAAATCGAAGTTTTATATAGTTTTTAACGTGGAATAGGCTCTCCGGTTATCACTTGTGTGTTCTCAACTGCGTCACAAAATCACCGCGGCATGTCCTATTAATATCTGCTGGATGCGGGGCTACCATCGATTGCTCAGTCAGAATCCCACTGATCCTAACCCCTGTGTCGACTCGGTCGAAGCGGGGGAATGTTCTTGCGTTGTTAAACTGTTAACTAGCGTGTAACCCACTTCAAGCAAAATGGTCGCTGTTGCTTTTCAATCTCCCTTCTCCATCCTCAGCGGTTTACATGAATGACGCCACGCATACCCTACAGTCTTCCAACCAGCTGAACTGTTAGTTTATCCTTACATGTTTGTTGTTATGATATTTGGAACCCTTCCTTCTGCTCAGAATTTAGAAATGGGGACAATTCGCCAACTTCTCATTTCCACTATCCTGCTGATTTGAAAAGGGGAATATAGTTTGGCTCGTTTTTACTTAGGTTATCTTTGTATGCAATCTATGGCAGCGAATGCGATGGTCAGAAGGGATATTTGAATACTCCGCACACAACCATCAGAGATGCGGAATACCCGATGCCTAAGAATAAATGAAATCAAGGAATCTGATCGTGATGTGTTGGAATTGTTGCACTCCCCAGGCCAGCCAAAACATGGACTGACTCTATTCCATTTGTTACTATTTCGCCTTCAGAGCAGCATATAATTGAGTATATGTTGCCGAATTCTTTGATTGTTGATAAGGCTTTGCATTCATGCAATGTACCAAATGGCTGGTTTATCCCGTTTCTCCACTCTATCTCTGTTTCTGACTGCATAAATCCGTTTGATGGGATACCTACTGCTGTTACTCCTACTACTAAAGTACTTAGGCACTAAAGGGGAGGACGGACTCTGGTCTTTGTTACATGCGGCTGTCTCATCCTTTCCCGGAACTGATGGCGCATGCATTCATGCTGGACGCTTGCAGGTGAAGTGTCTCTGGACATCACCAGGAGCGCCATCCAGTAAGTTATATATTCCTCCAAAGAACCCTAACAGGAATCTACGCCTCTGCTTCTTCCACTCAGAATTTGTCCTTTTCTTGGGACTTATTCTGTTACATATATATATAATTTAAATTCCACTCCTCAAAATTATTTCCATTCCCACACATTATATATGCATCTCCTTGTTGACCTGAGCACGACGAAGATACCTCAGTTTCTTATACGTATTTATATATGTATATATATCTATATCTATATATATATACATGTGTATGTATGCCTTCTTCCACGTCCCGTCGGAACCTCGTTCTTACATCTAACAATTATTGGTTCCTACTCACAGAGTCGCTTCTCTCCCAACTGGGAGAATCAAGTGACGATGTTGGTGAATGCCCAGCCAGGATGATGAGCACAGACTGGTAAGTGGGCTCGTACGGCAAACCCTCCATGTTGGTCGATCTCCTTTGCCTTTCCGTGTTTATATTCCAGAACGTGTACAGACGTGGCTAATGATCGTTTTCTGGTTCAAAATGCATAGTTAGCAGCGGTCGTGGTTTCAAAATGGTAGTTCCACCGCATCGGGCGGGCACCCAAGTCCGGGTCCACTGGGCTCTGGCACCCTTCCCATAGCCTAAGAGCAACTTTACGGGCGTTTCAACTCGCAGTCATATATATATATATATGTATTTATACTACAGGAGAATTTTTATATTCTTCGGGATTCAGCGAGGTTATCGATCGTGGCAATTCTTCGATGTGCTTTGCATGCATCCGCCCCTTTTACCGAACACATGGCTGTCACTTTAGGCCAGTACATAGTTATATTTGAGAAAGGCCCTATTTGTTCCAGGTGGACTTTTCCGATCCGGGGCCTCTGGGGAAATGAATGTAGGAAGTGCAGCACGTGGGAAAACTGAAGTTTTCCCAAATGAACCTGGTTGTCCCATGTGCCATCCGGAAAGCAAAACATGACGAGAAGAAGGTATTCCGATGCCCAGCTAGTTTGCGCGGTATGTAGAAACCAACGGGCAATGCATACCCTCTCCCGCGCCAAGACACAATACTTCCTTCACTTGGGGACGGTGTCATTTTTTGCACCCTGCAGCAACGAGTTTATAGGCACCATCATGGTCGATATGCGTCGTTTGAATGACGAATAGTCGACCGTTTGAAAGTAAAACCTGGAAGAGAACATGTTCGCCCATCGCGAAAGGATCCAGGTGGGAGTACTATGTACACACGTTAATCATCTCAGTCATTCAAGCAAAATAAGAAAGGATATCTGTCTGAAAGCCTGAGTAACTACAACATCTACTAGTGTTCAGAGATGTATTCACTGGATGTCATTGTTAACTAGTCTGGTTCTTCTTTGCTGTCGAAAGTTTATTTCCATGTTCAGGCAATTATTGGATTTTCGTGGTTAAATGGTGCGTCCATTCGTGGGTTTGAAATAGAAAAATCCCACCTTGATTTTTCCAGTGCGCTCCGGGGACATCTGTTTGACCCCAGAGTGGTTGTTAGCAGTAGTATGCGAAAAGTATCAAATGAGAAAACAACCGTCTGACGATATGGTTGGCTGGAGATTTCGTGGGGAAAACAGAGAAAGCGCCCCTTCAGAGTTCCTTTTGGCTTCCACTGCGAGATGTCAGTGGCACTCAAGTGTTCAGTGCGTATGCCAGATTGACCTCGCTGCCTGCAAAAAGTGTTCCTGATTTCAAAGTATGAATGAATGCATTCTTCGCTTCTCTTTGTCATGGTTTTTGCTTCAATAGAACCTCCTTGGAAAAGTGATCTGATATTGCGTAATAAACTTTGGGTACCTATTTTGGCTGGGTCAGGAGATAGTTTAGTTGTACCATTGATTTCACTGGATATTTCTTAAAGCTCTTCCGTCTGAATCCGAATCCGAATTCTTGGGACAGCATTTGTCACATTAGAGCGTAACATTAGACGAAGTGAGAGGAGAGGCATTTGGGACGCTTCTTGGATAGATAACAGGAGAATGGCTGACAGAATGCAAATTCAACCATCTTCCTCTCAATGAAACAAAACAAACCAAACCATTGCCGCCAATGTGCCTTACATCTTGCCCCACAGAGATGTGTACTGCGCAAGCAGTTGCTAGGTGTGTGCTGTGTTGAAGCACCACCATTCGCCTGGTTAAGCATTTCAACCTAGCATTGAGAATTGAGAATTGAGAACTAAGAAATTTGAGATCTCGATCTCGCCAGTAGTTCTGAAACTTGTTAGTGTATCAATTGGTATATGACCGCTGTCGAGGAACGTATAGAAGACTCGAGGGATTCTCACCAGGTTCAAAACAAAATTTAGCCAGCAGTTAGTTCCAAGGGAAATACGGCGTACTCCGTACTCCGTCTGGGTGCGGGCATTGTTCAAGCCTTGCGGCCGATTAACGCCCCATTAGGTGCCAAACACGGGGCCCAGTGGCGCCAGTAGGCCCCTATTGTGCAGGAAACTTATTGAAGGAAGCCCGTTAACTGGTTAGTGGTGCCTTTAGACAACGCCGCGCAGCTACTTTTCTCCTCTGCACATCCTATGTACTTATTTTTCCTTGTTTTGAATCTAATTAAACTAGTTAACAACTCTTCGCAACTTACAAAACCTCAAGCCAGTCAATTCTTAACACTGTCGGCTGAATAACTCCTTGATTTACACCCCATCCAATCTCCCCTACAAATTATTTCCTCGAATGCCCACGGCTGCAATAGTCGTCAACGCAAGAGACTGGCGTCTTCACCCTCTCCCGCTCCTCGCCATGCACTTCCTCTACAACACCAACCTCGATTCCGCAAGGTTCTAAGGTCATATCGTACTCATCCGGATAGACCAAACGATCCGCCACCTCCGTTTCCGTTTCCGTCCCCGAAGTCTTCCTCTCAATCCACAGTGGCCACCCAGCCGCAAGTATCAGATACCTCCGCCTCTACACCCCATGATGTGTCATCCTCGCTCCACCCTCGAGTTGCAGTGATTCTGGGCGTGGACCGCCGCTGGTACATTCCCCTATTGCTCTGTCGGGGGCTTAGTGTCCTTCCAGCGGCGTGGTGGGGCCTACGATGTGCTTTTACTTTTCTAGCAGAGCTCTTGCGTATCAGGCCTCATTTTTGGCATGAGGGATGGACAGCGGCTATTGTGAGGGGTGCCGCAGCCGATTGGGACGTTGAGAGGAGATTCAGGGTTACAGAAGTGGCATTGGCTATTATTTGGGTATTTCCCGCTCTTTCTTTTTGCTTGCAGTTGCATACCATGTGAGCAACCGTGTGTGAATGGTGAAAAACGAAGTTAAAAGGTCAATTAATATAACTAACTATTTCTTACTTGCAGTGTTCGGCGTCAGCATATTTATTTTACTTTTTCACGGACTGTATGATGTCCAGATGGTGAGTCGTTCCAGGCTTCCCAAACCAAAGTACCAGCCAGCCATCTCAAACCCTCAAATCTGACTCGGGGAATATTCAGGCTGCTTAATTATACCCCTGCGGCTGTTGTGATTCGACTTTTAGCTACAAACGGCCTTCTGGCCTACCTCACGTCCTGGATACTCTATCTATCTGGCGCTTCTTCAGATCCTCGCCTTCTTCTTCCAGCGTGGATATCAATTGCATCGGTTCGTCCTACTCCATGGTTCATGCATACTACCTACGCGGGCACATGGGTGCAAAATTAATTATTATTATTATTGCTATTTTAAGCCTAATTCCTCCCAAATAGGTCCTCTCATTCGTTTACCACATCACCCAGCGCCAGATTAACATAAAAAAGGAAACATTTGCTACGATCTACGTCTTCTCTATTGCGAGCTTCCTAAGCATGTGCTCCTTGCTACTACAGTTGCATCTTACACGCGAAAATGAGCCCGAAGTTCCCTTATTCGTTATGGGTAAGAAAATACTGGAAATTTGCACTCAAAAGATTGCTGAATATGGGCTTGGAGGAGGTACATAATAGATAGAAAGTGATGACCTTTTCTGAACCTCCTTTTTTTTTGCTTTTTGCATCTCGATCGTGATATGGGCTGTGAGTGATTATCCATTTTGGTAACAATAGCGACTGACCGTGCATGAGCAAGCAACATTTCCTAAATTCATTTTCCATTTTATTTATTTATTTATTTTTCTTTGGCTTCCTTTTCACCCTGTATCTTTTAAACGAGCAATTGATATGGCTAAAACCTACGTAGCTTCTTCTCTTCCGCACAAGATGCTATATTCTATTATTTGCCCTGTCTGTCATTTTCTTTTCACAGCAATCCTCCTGTATTTCAAAAAACCCCATTCAAAATCTCTTATGAGAAAACTGATTGGCTGTTCATTTGCATGGATGATGGATGACATGCACATGCATCTGCACAATAACTGCTTCCTCGTTGATTTAAGCTTCAGCGTCCAATCACAAACGCCTAGTCTCGACATATTTTATTTTTTTTTCTTCCTGTGTTTCTGTTTCAATATTTCTTGAGATGAATTAAAAAGAGAATAAAGTGCATGAAAATAAAATATAAAAATAACGCTGAATCTCATACCATTTGCGCCTGTTGATTTGACCTTGCTGGTGCAAAGATCAATCAAGCATGAGTATTAGAACATGGCTAAAAGTGACCAAACTTTAATACCCACCAAATCAAAAATCCGGAAAGCCAGACGATTATGGTGAAAAATTATGGGGAAATGATTTGTTATAGGAATATGCTTCTTTGCTAGAAGACATGACTTTTTATTCGTATGCGGTAACCGTTATGAGCGTTTACACTACTACCCAAGATGCAGTCGATATACACATCGGAAAAAAAAGACTGAAATGGGCATGGACGTCGAAAACTTTACATAGGTAGAGAAGTTTGATCGCAACACACGTGTGTAAGGAAAGAAGGAGGCTAATAATGTTATTATGGTGGGATACGTATTTGAACTTCGGCTCCCAACTGAATTAATGAATGAACCAGCAAAGCAGCAGTAAAAAAAATGAAAAGCTAATAAATAATAAAAAACCACCAAAGGCTTGAAAAATGGGATCAATAGTTAGTATTAAGAGATTAACAATGTGCAAAAGACAACACAAAAGGCCAGATTTCTCAACAGGGGCAAGCGCGGAGGGCCATTGCAGTAGGGTTAGTAACTAGATTCGAGAAAAAAGAGCACGGGGAGCGAATGTGATGGTGGAATTTGCAAGCATCGCAGAACGAGAGAGGTCCGTGACTCAGCTCAACCTGGTTCGTTTCTAATATATATATATATTTTTTAAAGGTCACTGTTGATTCATCTCGACTAGCCTTATGACTTAAAAAACAAATCATCGAAAGGAAACAATTTCCACATCATCATCATCATCCCACTTCATCCGAACTGTTAAACAACTGAGGAAGAGAGACAAAAAAACATTTTCCGGATCATGGGGTATTTCATCAACGCCTCGTCCCGTCATCGTCCCCTCTACTGGAATTGGAGGGAGGCGGGCGCGAGCTTCCCCCAATAGTGGTGGATGGCGTTCTTGTTCCAAGAATCACACAGCGGAGAGGGGTTGAAACCGACCGAGCACCGTTATATATCCAGACCACTCAAAACCACAGGACAAAGCTTTCACAAAAAAAAAATATTAAAGTTCCGTTAAACCGGTAAGAAGTAATCTGTAGATCTATACCGGATAAAGAGCATTCTCTCTAGAAGAGAATGACCCTCCCCAGTCAGTGGGCAAAGGCGACGAACGACATGGCTCCTATCGATCTTCTGGAGTAGACTGGGAAGACGAAACGAGGCGGGCGTGATGAGGTTGACTTAGAACCCATGGACCTAGATTAAAACGAATTTAGTTTTAGATATTAAGTAGGGCGCTGAAGAATAAGTGGAGCATACCTTTATGGTCTTAGCATCGAGTTCGAGCCCTTCTTTCTTATCCACCAAAAATTCTTGGACATCTTTACGCTGGTCACCCTGGAGCTGGATCACCTCGCCCATCTCACTGTCGTTGACAATGGTGCCATTGCAAGCTATGATACAGGTTAGGACGTGCCACAGCCAGTAAACACCATAGGAACATACCGAACTTCTTCTTAATGACCTTGAGGATCTTCTTCTGGTCAAACTTTTTGGGGAGACCTTGAACAGTTGTCAAAGTCTTACGACCATTGCGTTCTGTTGAGATTATGTGTCAGTATGGCAGTTCGGGTATGATATTTAGCAACGGCAAAATGGTAAACGAGGAGAAGATCATACGTTGAATCCGTATATGGATATAATTTTGGGATTGTTTTGTATCGCCGGTGTCTTCGTCAGCTTCGGCGAAGGGGTCTGTATACACAAAATCGTGACACAAACAAGGCACGTGGTTAGCAAACTAGCCCTATTTTGAGTTGTTTTGAAGTTTTCAGCCGCGACGCTGAGAGAAGCGTAGCGGCTACCCCGCTATTTCACAGTGCAAGCCAGACCCTCAGGATCCATCAACCACAACAGTCAACTCGGACAGTAGGATACTCTCCTCGATAAGCATCGAGTGCTCAAGTTGTCCCAAGTAGCTGCAGCGATATGTGGCTGGTATGGTGGGTTTGTTGGGCTGGGCAGCAAAGCCAGGAAAAAACAAGGTGGCGTGGCGAACTTACCGAAGGTCTTGAGGTTTTCGATTGACATAAACCCGTTGTTTGTCGCGACGGACTTAAAAAGGGTGTAATAAGGGTAGTTTAGGTTAAAAATGGGGATGTAGTTGGAAGAGTGGAGATCTGTGAGCAAAGGGTAAGACAAGCAGTGGTGGGAAAAGAGAGAGATTGAAGAAGTTGACGATGGAGGAAGGGAAAAAGAAACAAGATCCATTTTAACCCTTGGAAAGGCTGGAGGGGAGGCGAGTGACTAAGTGCTGACTCAGCGGGGAGGCGGTGTACTAACTTGTAGCTCTCATGTATGTACCTGGCCACCTTGTCTCAGCGGCGAGCTACACATAGCGACTTCGCCTCGGGAAAGCAAAGGCTTGATTGGGTTATCCTGCTGCAGATATTTTCCTGTCTAACCAGTGACTCCAGGAACAAATGCGATAGAGGGGAGGAGCGGCGAGAGGTTAAAACCAGGTATTCGTCACACCAGACCTGTTTAACATGGTGTTTACATCGATACTCCGTAGTTTCCAAGCAAATATCTGCAGTCCAGCCTCATTTTGGTAGCACAAATCAAATAAGGGAGAGATACTCCGTAACATGCATGAAGAACTCCTTTTGATATGGTACACGCAAAGCATCATTCGCATTCTATCGCCTTATCCCTCCTCCGCAGCCTGCCTCTTCAAATCCAGATACTTGGCCGCATAATCATTCGCCAACACCAGATCCCCAGACAGATGCATCACCGTCGCCTTCTTCGCCATCATCTCACACTGGCCCTGAACATCCTCCACTTTTGAGAATTCCTCAAACGCACAGTCGATAAATTCTAGTGCCCGCACCATATGTTCCTTCTGCCGCACTTTGTCTGTCTCCTGCAACTGCGCTTGACCTGCCAGACCCATGTTGGCATCTACTAAAAAAGAATATATGCGCGCGGTGAGGTATGCATCCTCACACTCAAGCACTTGTGGGACAATGCTCTCGAGTATCTCAAGCGCAGCATCAAATTCCTTGAAGGTCATGAGGATGACGGAGAGCACGCCGATAGACTCCCAGAGGCCAGGCAGATACCGTGATCTGTGCGCAATGTTGGCTGCTCTCATTGCTATCGAGAAGCCCCGTTCCGGTTGGTTGGTTTGGTCAAAGATCCTTGCTTTTGCTACCAGAAGTTTAACCTGGGTGGCAACGTCGAAGTTCTCTTGCCGTGTAGACTGGGCATTTTGCTCGATTATTTTTAGTGCAGCTGCATAGTCGCCTTTTCGCATCAAAAAATCAACCTCTAGGAACGCCAGTGTCAGGACTAATTCTGTGTCTGGTGGAGCACAAGCACGTAGTTGGGGTATTAGATGCTCTGCCGCTAGTTTATCATCCCTATTAAAGGTCAGCGGGTCCTTTCTATACAGAGAAGGAAATAAGTACCTATGCAGTTGTCTTTGCAACTTCAAAAGCCCACAGAAGAATGTCCAATTTTGCTGGTTCTTAAGGACTCGAAGCGAATCGGAAGATATCTCGTTTAACCGAGACATCGAGAGGCTATAGTTCCCTTTAGCAGCCAACTTTAAAACTGTCAGCGTTTTAACTTTGTTCACTAGATCTGCGCGGAAAGTATTAATTACCAGCAAGCTACTCCGACAAATTACCCTGAGGTTGTCTTCAAATGGAGCCTGTTTTGCATAGCATTCCCGAAAAATCTCGCAATTTGACCACGCAAGATGCGTAATCCCTTCAGTGATAAAGTTAGTAGTAAATTGCTGCTAAGTTTAAAATCAGAGCGAGGAACATCATTACCTATCCTAACATATGCCGACGCTTGCAGCATAAGTTGAGGCCCGATTGGATTAGATATATCTTTCGCCACATTGAGAAATGAGGCTTTGACGATGTGCTCAAATGCAGATGCCACACTCTCACCCTGTAGGCTCTCGCGGTTAGTAGGTCGTAAAACCCAGGTTGAAAATAATAATTGGAGACTGGAGTATACTTACGGTTTGCAACTCCAGCTTAGCCTCACTAAGCAACGATGTGCCCAGAAGACTCCACATCTCCGTCTCCCTAGCCTTAGCCTGGAGAAATGTCAATCCTTCTTTCTCACTGCCCAGCATTCCAGTATTCTGTACATCTTTCATTTCATCCGGAAAGGCTTTGCCAAAATGGTAGAGCCAGCTCATGCAGAAATTGAGACAGCTCATGTCATGGGTTTCCCTGGCAATCGAAATAGCTTCTTGCATGGCGGAGATGGCTTCCCCATGACAGCCGAAGTCAGCTTGGAGGATGGCAAGGTTAAGAAGGGCGTATTGGTAGAAAGTTCTATCGCGGCTCTGCATAGTGTAGTCAAAATAGCGATGTAGATTATCAAACGAAGAGGGATAATCTCCCGCTTTCCAGGAATCGAGGAATCTAGGATTTTATGGGTTAGAAATTAGGTTTCGTGTCTCTTTCAGACGAATAACAAAACACAAACTTTATATAATGCTGTGAGCTTGGTATAGACACTCCAGACATAACCATCTGTTCCAGGCATGATCTCATCTCATCCGTAATCCTGCATCCGTTGCCTATGTTAAACGCATACATATCAGTAACCTTAATCACGGTTTAAACATAATCAAGGAATAAACGAGAAAGGAGAAAAGGAATTGAGAGAGAGGGTATCTTTCAAGATATGTAGACTTGTAACCTACTCTGCATCTCCCCAACCTGAAAATCCAGCAACCGTTCAATATCCTTTGTACTCATCCCCACTTCCACATCTCTCCCTTCTTCCAACGCGCCATACACGACCTTAGCCAGCGGACTTGTCAGATCCAAGTGAAGTTTAACCAGATTAATGTCTACAGCCGTCTGGCTAACGTGCGGATTCCGCTTCACCCACAGCTGATATGTCGGTAACCGATACTTGATAAACCCTCTCCACAGCGCCACCGCGTCATGGAACTGCAGACGCGTGTATTCAAGCTGAGCCCTTCTGACGAACATACCAAGCGGGGAGGTACGGGAGATCAGCATTCGTCCTGTCTCCGGTGCAATGCCATTATTGCGGTCATTGATCTGCTCCTCGCGCGTTTTCACGAGCATGGCTGATATGCGTGCGAAAAATTCGTCAACTGCGTCCGAGCAGTCGAGGTTCCATAACTTCTTCAGCAGCAGGTCCCAGATTGTTCTGCCGGGGATGGAAGAAGGGAGACGTGATGTAGCAGTTTCAAAGTCTTGGATGGGTATCGCATGAGTTTTATCTAGCGTGGCTGTGGTGGTAGGTTTGAGGTCTGGACTTGAGGGTTGAATGGGCAGTAGATGGGAGACAATGAATGAGAGGACTGGGACGATGGCGGAGTTGGGGACTACGCCTTCGGTGTAGACGGAGACAAGAGCCAGAAGAGAGATCTTGGAGGGAGTCAGATAACGAGTCATTTCGACTCTTTATTCAGGGGGGTATTGTGCATAGGGAATTGGTTCAAATAAAGGGGTTGGACATGGCCCAAGATCGCATCAACAAGAGGTGTTGGAAAAGAAAACGTAAACATGGGTAATATCTAGAAATTTATTTGAAAATGAAATTGCCCTTAGCAATTACACATGTTTCCTTTAGAACGTCTTAATATCCGTTTTCTATCATCTGGTCCTGCTGTTCTTCTCCTACTCCTCACTGGACTGGAAAATACTGAGTCCTCCCTGGTAGTATCATAAACATCACGTCTGTTCTCAGTTTTCCGCGCGGCGAAAGGAGCTCTGATGCCAAGCCCCCTGGCTAGGTAGATCGTGAAATTTATTCCACTGTTCCCCACCATCACTTACCACCACTGATACAAACATATCATATACCCCGATTGGCCATCTCAACCCCAAATAAACTCTTATATTACCCCCCGCAGCTATGGCTGAATCCATGACCACCAGCAATCTGCAGGGAATCCTCCCCCTCGTCGCGCGGGGCAAAGTGCGTGATCTCTACGAAGTCGACCCTAAAGCCCTCCTCTTCGTAGCTACGGACCGCATTTCCGCCTACGACGTAATCATGGAAAATGTATACCATATACCTGAGTCTCCAGTGATTTAAATAAAAAAAAGGAACCCATATCCTAATCACCAGTTTGCTGATCTACATTTCCTCAATTGAGCCAGCCAATCCCCAACAAAGGCACACTACTCACCCTCCTTACAACCCACTGGTTCAAAGTCCTCACCACTGCCATCCCAAGCCTGCGCACGCACTTCATCACCTTGGACCTACCCAAACAAATCCCCGAATCGCTGCAGCCTGCTCTACAAAACCGCTGTATGCAAGTGCGCAAGTTGAAAGTGTTCCCCATCGAGGCCATCGTACGGGGCTATATCACTGGTTCAGCCTGGAAAGAATATCAAACATCCGGCACGGTGCATGGTATAAAGATGCCGGATGGTTTGAAGGAGAGTCAGCGGTTTCCTGATGGACCGATATATACGCCCAGCACCAAAGCGGAGCAAGGAGAACATGATGAGAACATCCATCCAGATCAAGGTAAAACACGTCCACCCCCACACCGGTTCGCCCACATAGCTAACAAACTACAGCCACGACTCTCCTTGGCCCCAAATACGCTCCCATAATCTCCTCACTGGCCGTAAAACTCTACGAAACTGCACATGCCTATGCACTCTCCCGCGGCCTCATCATTGCAGACACAAAATTCGAGTTCGGGCTGGACGAGGAGAGGGACGAAGTTGTGCTGGTCGATGAGGTGCTGACGCCAGACTCATCGCGGTTCTGGTCTGCGGCGAACTATGAGGTGGGCAAGTCACAGGAAAGTTTTGATAAACAGTTTTTGCGCGATTGGTTGGTCAAGAGTGGGCTGAAAGGTAAGGATGGGGTGAGGATGGATGAGGAGGTAGTTAGGAGGACTGGAGAGAAGTACAAAGAAGCGTATGAGAAGATTACTGGGAATACATACGGTGCCTAAGGAAAGTAAGGGGATGTATCGGAAGGTGAATGGAATTGGTTTGCCGAGTACTAGTGGGGAGGATGTGGATTTCCGAAGTAGGCGGGAGGGCGTTATTGTAGATGGTGGAAGAGGAGGGGATGCATCATGGATGTTATAGATAATGATGGATAATGCTTCGACGACCTCTTTTGGTTTCGCGTGTATATTAATTTTAATTTTCAAAAATAAAGAGGGGAAACTCTGATCCATAGATACATAATTGCTTCGTATATCCGCTTCGCGGTCCATTCGAATGATAATGAAAACGCCAAAAAATGCCTGTAATTCAAAATAAACAAATGGATACATTCACAGTATGCCAGATTCGTCGTATATAATACACGAATGGGAGAAATCGAACAAACCTGGTTCCCACCACCCCATTCACCAATAATTTACCTCATCCCATATATATATATTTGCTTAAACAAAACCTCACCATTCATCCTCGTCTTTCCGCTTCTTCTTCTCCACTTCCTCGTCCCCCTTTTCCTCCTTCAACCCTTTCAACTTCTCCAGCACCTCCCCTTCCTGCTCGGCCATCGACGGTCTCCCAAGTCTCCCACGTCCCCACTCCTTCCCCGTCATCTGCAACGCATTCGCCCCGCAAATACGCCTCTCTTCTTCCATCTCCTCTTCCGATAACCCATTCGTTGCCCATATACGGTGAATGCGCAAATCATATGGCCCAGGAACACGGTCCGTCAGCCCGATACCAATGGACTTGATTCGCTGCCGTAACATACTCGTCTGTGGCTCAACGGCGAAGCCAAGGTTTGTGCGCACAAAGTCGTTCCAGCGGATTAGAACGGTTTCCCAGCCGGTTGAGTCAGGGTTGGTAGTAGGTGGGGTGATGTGAGTGTAGGCGTTGGGGGGGGACGGGGTTTCTGGAGCGAAATCCGCTAGTGCAGCGGGAACAGCCTCGCCTTGTTCGGATGAGTATGAGACGGCATTTGCGGAGGAGGACGATGAGGAGTGCGGGATACGATGGTGGTGGGTGAAGAGGCGGTGTTGATGGATGTCGGACTCGACGATTGAATCGGTTTGAATGTTTATTTTGTACCTGCGGCCATCGGACTTGACTCGCAGCGCGAGGTAGTCGTATGGATCTACGTCCCAGTAGAGACGGCCGAAAAGCCAGAGGCCTCGGTCTTGGTTGCGGAAAGCAGCGTAACCTGCACGGCATAATATATACGTCAGTAATCGTATATCCGCTATACTTGAGATCTTCAAACAGCTATGCCATAAACGTAGAAAATAAAAAAGGTCTCCCACCTGTCCTCTGGATTTTCCAATTTGGTGGCAATTTGGTGGATATCGAACCATGAAAGCGGGCGTGTGCGGGGATATTCGTTGCGGGATCCGCGGGGACATAGTCTAGGCTAGCAGTGCTGTAACCACCAACAGCACGGTCAGACATAGTCTTGCATCCCGCAATGGTATTTTCGTCTGTGAAATCGAGGAGGTGGTAGGGTTTGTATGGGACAGAGAGAGCGTCAAGGTTCCATGCTAAGTGGTGTCGGAGAAGGTTAGCAAACCGGAGTGCCTACTAGTTCTGTTTAATGCCGAGTGGCATGATAAGAAAATAGCATGAGCCGAGATATGCATTCCACTTCAGTCCATTGATTTTACATACCCATCTTCGTAAATCGGGCCAACTCGTCCGCACTCCGTTTAATGAAACCGGGCCGCTGGGCGAGGCATTTCGCGGTGGGAATCATTGTGCCTGGGGATTAGGGTAAACCGGGGCTTACAATGAACGGTTGGTGATATAATAGGAAGCAAAGTTAAAGGTAACAATTTTCCACCCCCATCAGTTTGTCTTGAGTAGTTGTGTCCAAAGTTAATGGAAATTGTTGATACAGTGAGGATACCAAAGTCGATTGACATCAAGATGCTTCCATATGGTAAGGAGCTCAGAGCTCGGTCACGTGGAGGAGCTATTGTGGCAATGCGAAGTCCGTACGGAGTACTCCGTACTTGGATAGGAGAAACGATTAAATAGATTAAAACTTTAGTAATAATATCTATATGATCCGGGAAGCGAAAAATGAAAATGAAAAAGAATTAGGAAAGGAACTCATGAGTTCCAGCCCGAAAAGCATTCATGAATAGGAACCAACAGGCCACAGAAGTTCCCATATAAAAAGATATGTATACATAAACGAGCGAGGCTGCCTTAAACCTCAGAGCGCTATACTATGATGCTTCATATGAGAAGAGGTGTAGTATGTACCTAATGTATGCATGATATACGAAAGTCATGCCAAAACTAAGGAGAGAGAAACCTAAAAAAAAAAATGATCAAAACTCGCTCAAGCCCAGGGTCGTGAAAAAGGAGGAAAATTGGAAAAAGAGGAATCGACGCAAAAACAGTGCCGCCTAATTGACAAATGAAAATGCAAAAATGCAAAAGAATAGGGATATATATGCATGTATCGTCCGTTCCATCATCAAATGCAGAGGAGAGAGATAATAAAAGAAAAAGGCGGAAAGAAAAGATAAAGGAGAGAAATGAAAATCAAGGACAAAAAACCGACTCTTTCATCCACGCAGACCCAGCAGCGTTCCTTATAGCCTCCAACAAAGACCTTCCAAAGAGAAGTATACTAGGTAATACCAGAACGAACGCCGCGAATGCAAAAAGGAGAAAAGTGCGTCGCGGCCATTTAAGCATATACACGCAGGAGGGCCGGGTGGGGGAAAGATCAGTAGTCAAATATCCACATCCACCCATTTCCCGCTACCACTAACCACATCCATGCCTATATCAACATCCATCTCCCCAATCACATCCCGTAACATCACCCCTCATCCTCCTAGCCCCAAACCACCCCAAATTCACTGCCGTGTCATTAACCCCAATCACCGGCGCCGACTCCTCTAGCATCTCCCACGGCCGCAGTGGATAGGCCCCCACAATCCGCCCCCGCTGCTGTACGCGCAACTTACTAACGAACGAATTCGGATCATCAAAGGGGATGAAAGACGTGGAGTTGTAGATGTTGCCACCCAGGAGTTGTTGGGAGGACGAAGAGGGCGCTGCGGTGCCTATTGATACGGTTGTCGTGGGCGTCGCAGGTGTGGCGGGGGTTCCTGGGGTGGCTTGCGGCGGTGTGGGGGCTACCGGTTGCTGTTGGGAGGATTGTGTGGTAGAAGAGGATGGTTGGGTGTCTGCTGCTACAGGCCCGAGGAGGAAGAGGAGACGCGGATCGTTTTGTGGGTGGAGGAAAGGGGGACAGCGGTCGCGGAGGAAACGGGCGCATTGTTGGCGGGCGTCGTCCGGTATGGAGTCGAGCAGGGTTGCGGCAACATCTAGAGCTTGGGTTTGTAGGTTCGTCGATATGCCAGTTTTGGTCCCGTAAAGAAGGGGTTGAGGTTGAGGTTGGGGTATACTGGCGAGCGTGGTGGGTTCGGAGGAAACGGTTGATGTAAATGTGTGGGGCTGGCCGGGAATTTTGGGAGAAAGTGTCCTCGATAGGGTGATGCAGATGATTGAAATTAGAAGGCGGGTTTGGTCGGCCAAGTCGGACTTCGACAGAGTTCCCGGAGTGAAAGTAGATCGGTGGATGGAGACGAGGCGGAGCATGATGCAAAACCAGAAGGTGATAACAGATTCCTGGGTCGCGTGAGAATCGCGGGTTGCTGCAGCTTGGTCATTTTCTTGGATAGTATTTGCGTTCATGATGTTATTTTCAAGAATGGTAACTTTGTGCAGAATCATGTTCATTTTGTCGAGGAGTATAGGTCCCAGTGAGGGAATACCAGTCTCTGGCACGCTGAAGGATAGGTCTTCTACGATGCGGAGACAGACGAGTGCCGAAGCATTAAAGCTTGGTGGTGCATTTGCCTCAGATGTCGGGCTGGTTGGTAGCGAATCGGCGGAGAGCACAAGCGACAGTAGTTGCTCTTCCGCTCGTCGGCGGATCTTTATGAGTAAAACGTCAGTACTGTCATTAAATATCTTGGAAAAAATTAGATTTTTAGTGTAGAGCGTGGGCTGGATGCTCACCTCTTGCGCTGCATCTGCATCCAACGTTTCCACAACATCAATCCAGTGGGACTGGCCATGATGCACATTCAATTTAGCCGCTTCAAAAACGGCGTCATAAATACGCTTCTTCACATCTCCATTACACTCGAAAGCGAAAAGCAGCCGCAACTTCATTAAGCAGAATGGCAAAGAGAAATCATTGATGGACTCTATAGTCTCCTCAGCAGCAACCAGGCCTAATCCCGTACAAGTTAGTCGCCGCAAAATTCGCCTGCATCGTGAACGTTTTTAACACTTACCGCTCTGAGATTGAGACGCCAACAAGCACCCTAGCGCCTGATGTGTCAGATTCATACAAGCTGGAAATTTCTCCTGTAGACGGCCCGCACAATCCACACCAACAACAGCTGGGTGTCGAACCATGATTTCGCACAAGAGAGGTTTCAGTGTGGTATCCAACAGATCTCTGTTAAATTGTTCGGGTGAAGAGCCAGTTGTCCCTTCCGAAAGCTCCGCGAGCAGATCTTGCATGAGACCAAGAGCTTCCCCGGGAAACTGTCTCATATATTCTTGCCGGGCAATTTTGAACCGGTACGCAACCTTGATGAAAGTAAAGTCGTCAGCAACGGCGCTATCTGCACAACATCGGAACATATTTAACTCACCAAATCTTGTGACCCATTTCCATTCGACAGCCTGTTATCCAGAAGCTGAATCATACTGAAGAGAAGCTCGGCCAAATCAGGAATGGTATTTCGATGCGCATCCGAATGCAGCAGTACTTTAGCAAGGACATAAAAGGAGTGCAATGTTACGCAACCGACGCCAACGAGCGGTGGCAGCATGGCGGACAGATTTGGTCGAGGATACGACTTCAACACCGAAATGACCCATTTGATCATGAGGTTGTCGAAGAATTTCGCGTTGAACGGCCTGAGCTGCGCAAAATAACGCGCCGCCTCGTGTGCACACTGCTTCCCATTTATGCTTCCAGCTTGAAGTCTCTTGCGAAGGCTGTCAAATATTCGTGCCATGGTCGTTTCGTCCATGCTATTCCCGGAGGCTAATAGCTGATCCAGTTCTTCCGTGAATGTGGCATTGGCCGTATTTAGCGTCTCAACAATGTGGTCAGAGACTGGAGAAGAAGCTGCGATGGCTAATTTCCTATCCCGCTGGAGCTGATCCCGCCGGAGACTAGCAACGGTAGATGTTTCTGCCGGAAGCTTAATGGCAACTTCCAAAAGCGACGTTATCAGGTCTTGGACTGATAATTCTGTCTTGCTGATTCTAGCGTAAGCGCCTGTATAGCTCTTGAAAAGGTCACTAGTGGCACCAATGGCGGTAAAAGTGTCCAAATGATAGTTAAGGGTGTCAACCGCTGATGTTAATACAGTAACATTGTCGGAACCGGAAGCATATTTCAGGACGTCCGCAAGCATGGACAAATCGCTGAGACATTCAAGAATGTATCGCACTTCGAAAAATTCCTGAGGCGTAAGAGCCGACGTTTTGACTTCACTTGCGAAATCACGGTCCATAGCGCTCCTAGTGAGTCGTCAGCAGGTGAAAAACGGATGTAACCACGACTTAAAATCATACCTGAGGCTATCTTTGATGTGGGAAGCCACCTGATCCCTTATCCAATTTCCTATTTCAGACCTTATAGTCCAGCTCAGGGAAGCGAGATCGACATCTTCAGTCATTTCAGCATCCCCATTTGGGGAAAGTTCAGGGAACATGTTTGGAAGTCGGCGTCGAACAGATGCTTTAATGCGTTGAATTGTATCGCTTTCAAGAGTTACTGAAAACCCAGTCCTTGAGAGGAGGGTATTTCGCAAATTCCATATATGGCTGGGGAGACGACATGGAGGAAGATGCGCGAGGAGTCCAATGCCGCCCGAAACATGCTGGATATCTACACGTCAGAAGACAGCTTCAACAGCGGATAAGATAGTATCCAGAAATAATTAGGCACTGTACCTTTTGCTGGAACTCCGAGATATTGCTGACGACACCACGCGCCATGAGCCACTGAAGATATTTTGCTACAGAGAAGGATTGCGACCGGACCAATTCGCAAATAACATGAAATACATCCAGGAGCTGCACACCGGACTTCTGGTGGTTTTGCATCAGAAATGAAAGAAGGTGAAAATCAATATCGATCCCTGCCTTTTTCCATCTCCGAAAAATGCGCACCGCTGTGTATTTTCGAGCGAGGCCATATCGAAACGAAGTCGACGCCCATTCTATAACCTTCGTCACTAAAATGCTATAATCTCGCGATATATTCAAGCACTCAGTACAAATCGTGGGAACATCACTTGAGGAGTCAAGAAGTTGGATTAAGCGCTGGTGGGGTGGTCGGGTGTGTTTTTCACGGGAATTCTGTAATCGACAAAGTCGGATGTTTCGGGCTTTTAGTTTCTCAAAAACTGCTCTATCGTCTGGGAGGTTCATATCTAGGCACGATGATATTACGCTTTCGTATTTGGCCCAGGATCTTGGAAGGATGAAGGAGGATGGGTGGGTTTGAGTAAAAGTCTTGGTAAGTCGAGAGAGTCGTCGGGTAAGGGGGTTCAACTGTCCCTTTAAATCGGTTTCAGTAGCCTGTAATACTTATAATTAGCGTCCGCTTAAGAATGGAGTAGAAAAGGTAAAAAATGGACAACATACCAAACGAAGTTTCTCCAGCATGCACTCTGCCAATCGCCTGCCCCTTTTTCTATAACGGACGATATTTTGCCAGTAAACGCCGACCATGAGGAGCCACACAGGAAGGTTCTCGAACGAAGCATTATCCAATGACGCAAGGAACCAGTCTAGAAAATGGTCTTGTTCAATTAAGTGTTCGAGGAAGAGTCGCGCTGAAAGCCTTATACTATAAGAAACCCTCAATTTCCAATTCGCATCGCCAAAACTCGCAATCACTCCTTCAATAAATTGTTGCACACTGATAGTCCAGTCTCGCACCCATTTCGTTTCGAGGCCGCTGGCAACCCCGGCGGATGTCCCTTTCCTTTTGAATGCGCGTAGTTCGTTAGCACCCACACATTTGGCTAGCCATATAGCCCTACAAATAGGAATAGATTTCCCAAGACATTGGTCAAGTAGAACCTTGCCCCTGATTCCGTGCGGTATGGTCCGACTGAGCCTCCGCAGTGGAACGGAGGGGTTTGCCAAATCTCGAAGCCATGCTTCACGTTTGATATCGGTTAGAGTAACCCGGGGCGGAGGTCTAAAAGTCGATGCCGTGGTGATCGTACACTGAGCCTGTCGTTTTTCGAGGGCTGCGGCAAAAACGGATGATAAAATTTTCAATCCGGAACGATGCTTGAAATGGGTGTAAAGTGATGCTCGCGCGCTGGCGCTCTCGTTAGAAGACACCTGTACGCGGTCATAGAAGCCTTGCTTGGTAGTCTGCTCTGACAAGACGTCTTCGGGTTGCGATCCCGTCCATGGCGCAAAATCCGCAGGTCCTGTCGCGAAACATATCAGAAAATCGAATCAGATTATATGGAATAGCCAACAAAATAGCAGCAAGAATTGGGTTGCATTAAGTGTGTAGGAACATACTATTATCTGCGAACCGTGGTGCAACAGAAGGAATATCGATGCGATATGGTGTCGTCTCCACTTCCCCGCACTTCATATTGTCCTTCGGTTGCGTCGTACTAGCGAGATACCGCTCCTGACGGCCATACTTCCAAGGGTGAAGGGGCAACGGAGGCAGGGATGCGAACTGCGGCCATTGGGAAACCTCTGGCTGGCCCTCAGTATCAGGCCTTGGAATATCCGTGCCGAATGACCATGGTGGGCGCGCAGCCTGCTCTGTCGAAGAGGCATTCATGAGATCCAGGGGATTCATAGAGAACTCCGAAGAAGCTTCGCCTGTCGTAGAGAACCCATGATGTTCAGGGTTCGACTGGATTTCGTAATATTCTCCTTGTTGCTGTTGTTGCTGTGGCTGTGGCTGTTGATGTTGATGTTGATGTTGGTTATGGTGGTAGTCCAAGGATGGCGGTGGAGGCTCATTGCCAATGTCCAAACGCAGTCTTTTAGCGGGGCGTGCGATATCAGCCACGTCAGTGAAATCGGGCTCAGTCAAGTCGATTACGGCATTTTGTTGCGAACTGGAATCAATTGTCCGAGCGGTTTCTGGGGTAGCGCGGTGGGCGGAAGATGCTGACGAGCCAGCGCTGGGAGGGGCAGGATGGGAAGGCGGCCGGTGGGAGGAAGAATGAGGGATCATTTCCAGAACATGGCTGACATCCCGATGACGAACATCGGAACGATCAGACCATTTTCATTGTTGACGGTGGATTGTGGTGGGGAAAGGATTTTGAAGACAGAAGAGTTCTGCCAGAAGGTCAAGTTCTGTTGCGGTCGTAAATGGATGTAAGCATGAATATATATATATGACAAAGCAAAGAATACAAGCGCCAACTTCTATCTGAGACGGACGGCAGATGTTATTTTACCAAACCTCTGGAATTGTGATGGTTGTGGCGGTTTGTTTCTGGATGGCGGTATATTTTGCTTGGATTTGGTGACGACGAAGTTCGAGTGATGTTGTTTGATGTCCCCGAAGTTTGTTCGAGTCGGCGGATGTCGCAGATGTCAGGTGAACAGGCACCAAGCAACGCCCGAGTGATAACTTTTAACTAGTCACGGCGTACAGCAGTACAATTCATGCCATACCGATCAGGAATAAAGGAATAAAATGAATAGTGGATGAAAAGCGGTTGTCGTCTCACCAGAGAAGATGATCTGGCTGATTAATTAGCTGGCCATATTCTATTCACAGCCTAAATACGGAGTACGGAGTACCAGGTCCACTGGCTAGGAGAGCATTAAAAAAATCAGCCCGGTGTGATGATTACTCTGAGCCCTCCACTACTATTTTCGAATCGCTGAAACTGTCATACCAGCTATAATCCATGATCAATATGCCCGAATGCTGGCAGGTTATTTTGCTATTTTATTGCCAAACATAACCGAATGTTTAAGGTTACGGGCCCATCCGTTGGAGAATTAAATACTGAGCATTTTAGCTCTTTGGATCGCCTTGGCTACACTCTTTGGACCCAGGTAAGGGTTGGACTTGGCTAAATATACAGTTTATACGGAGTACATATTACTCAAGGATCAAGTCTGGGTCACCTCTGTCTGTACTCCGTACTCGGTACTGCGTATTTGAACCCTGTTGCCGCTAGATCGGCGGATCTCCCGGGAGCAGCTGGGCTAACAAGTTCAATATGTAAGAGGGAGTATGCCGCACTGCATATACTTTTGTCCCCATGCATGGGAGTTGGGCGAACTGCCTGTCATATGCAGGTGTTGAAATGTAGGCGGATATTCAATTCGATATTTATCAGATGTACGGAGTATTTCACCCCATTCTTTCATTCGAAATATCACTGATCCCTCGATTCTAGCAGAATGGTGCCAACGCTCATTCCGACGTGTAGACGTGGTCGTCTACTCAGCAAGTATCCATGCAAAACAGCGAACTGAAATCTCTTAACCGTCTCTGGTTGCCCTCAGCTCAGTCATTCATCACTGTTGCCTCACTACTAAATCTTCAAGATGAATCGCCTAGCATTTCCATACTTACTCTCCTTCCGCCCTGTTCCGGATGATTAATTAATTCCTCACTTTTTCTTAACAAATGTCAGATGTTCATGTTACATTGCTAATCAGCAATGGTAGTATTTTGCCTCTCGTAGCCAAGACAGGTCCTACACATATAACCCAACGAACTAACTAATTCTCCATCACCATGCCCAGTGATACTCCACGCTGTACTGCAAAGCAGAATGAGAGGAGAAGCATATCGAGGTGCTTCTCTCCTTCACTGACGTATAGCGAAATGTCCCGCCGAGAGGGCTGGCCATATGCAGTTCTTATTGCCCAACCAAGGGCAGACATGTAATTAACCAGCTCAACGATTTTGAATACACAGCATATCGCATCATAGCCGCCAAGCCCATGCCCCTTGGCCTGAAGTTGGCTCTGGTGCAGCCTCTCATAGAGTCCCCTGAGGCTCCGGTTACTTGATAAACCATCTGTCGGGCAGATCACTTCTCACAATCCTTCCCACCGTTGGTAAAAGGTAAACGTATTTCTAACCATTCATAATGATATCCAACAAGATAGAATTGCTGCCCAGTCGGGTCTATTATATACACGCGCCCAGCATACGCGCAGACATTATGTCCGGCACAGGAGACATATCTGTTTCATACAAACACGCAATAGATGTTTTCCATCCACGGAGTAGTCTATTATATGCGACAGTTGACCAACCTGGGTCATTCTAGTATTCATGGCATATTGGTTTCTGGTCTCGCAAGGATAAAGGATGAAATAGGATCCATGAAGTGTTGGTAACAAATCCACCACCTTTGAATGGCTCATTTCCTGGACATGTATGCCCACCGGTACACACAAGATATAAGCTTGACGGGGTGCAAACTATACCTTGAGCGCCTCGCTTTTCTGAATAGATTGCCGCCTTGGAGAAAAGAAACATAGAGCCATGAAAGTGGTATACCAAACTGACCATTTTGCAGTTTATCGGGCAGCATCATCCGTCAAACCTTCGATTGACAACCCCCCCCCTTTTTGTTCTGACGGGAAAGACCCTAGCTAACAAGCCATGCCTCGATTCCCGAAGAAGAGGTAAACATAAAACTAAAACGGAACATCGCCAATTACTTCATCTTCAACCTGGCCCATTCCAATCGCTCGACCATATAAAAGTATCGCACCGCCACTGGTCTCCTATTCTCTTAATACCTGTAGGCCCCAAAGGCCGCGAGCAAATCCAGAAGGAGCGGCCGCAGTTAATTCCCGATTTTTTCGTCACAAGGCTTATACACGGTTCATTATGACCATCGCATCTTGGTGGGGGCTTCTTCGTAAAGAGCTTTGACCATGATTCCTTGTTGGCAATAGGGTCATGCACCCTGTCACTATTATCATTATCTCCATCGTATGTTGGTGGGACAGCCGTCCGTGACTTTTCCCGTCCGTTATCTTCTGGACCACATCGATTTCCAGATGAGCAAAAAAAAATCGGGTCTTGGGGACTTCCTGACGCTTGCTTTCGTGGACTACTTGCTACCACAGTACCAGAAGGGTTCGACGACTCCTCCTTTCCATCATCGGTAGAAGCAGTTGGAGTATTAGTAGATGCTTTGGGACCAAAGAATCCTTTCAAGGTTTTTTGCCCTCTCGCCGCAGCTGCGGCAGTCGAAGGATCGCTCCGTTTCATACGTTTGGATCGGGAAGTCGTTCCATCGTCTTCCTTCTGAGGTCGTTTGGGGTTGCTCGCTACTGCTGACGATGTTGTGGGTACAGGAGATGGAGAAGCCAAGCTAGCTTCCCCTACTGCAGAAATGTTGATATCTGAGCTGTCGTCTTGGGTAGAAAGGGTAATGGCACCGCTTCCAGGGGCATTTACGCTACTCTGGCTGCCACCTTGTGAGCTCTGTCGAAACAACATGTCTTTGATGCTTCTTCGCTGACAAAATTCTGGGATCAGTCTGCCCGAAAGTGGAAGAGTGTCTGCGGGTGAGTATTCCCTCTTTCGCTCTCCATGCTCGAATGTGCCCTTCGGGTTCAGAATATCGAGAATATCGACTTCGACTCCGTCCAACGACACCTTATCCTTGAGGTCCGCATAAACGGGACAGTGATCGGAGCCCTATAGTCATTCTTTTAGATTCCATGTGAGATTTAAAAAAAAAAAAAAAAAAAAAAAAAAAATCAAATTAGGGAAGAAAGTACCATAAGACCCTCTTGGATATTCGATGCAGAAAACCATTCTTGCATACTCTGATCGCAGAGGACATAATCAATCCGCGATCCGTAATTACCAGGCCGAGCGTTGACTCTTTGTTCCCAGCAGGTATACATGCCTCGTCGGCCAGGATGGTATTTTCTGCACAGGTCCACAAGGACGGGGGATTCCCTCCCCTGGTCCCTGTCGCCAATAACCTTCCCACCATGGACCAGCTGATTGAAGATACGTCGAACGGGTGAAGATACAAATTCCGAACCCACCAAATTACCTTTCCTTATCTCCTCGAGGGCACGGGCCGAGTCGATTTCAGAACCACTTATGTTTAGGTCCCCCGTCACGATGACACGCTTCCCCATGGCGACCAAGTTCCGAACCCTGGCATCAAGAACATTCACAAACCCCGTCCGAAATCCGTCTCGCGTCTCGTCCCTGTTAGCTGGGCAGTAGACACCAATCAAGACAAATGCTGGAAACTCCAGAATCATGCAGCGTCCCTCAGAATCAAGCATGGTAGCATCTACGTCTGAAAGAGCCAGCTGTTCAGCAGTAGGATAGCCACCGATCTGTGCCTCCCCCGGTAAATCGCGGAACGAAGTCGGGGAAGTAAATGGGGCTGAAGATGCGGGGGGGCAAAGAATGCCGGTAATCCCTTCTTCAGCCCGTATGGGGCAGCATTTAGAGCTCCGTGTATATATGACGACTCCAGAATATCCTGATCGTGGTATTAGTTACACATAGACACATGCTGGTGTCCGATTCTAACAGGTGCATGTGTAGTAGACAGAATATTACGAGCCTTTTTTAAACTTGGGAAGGCTGAAAAAGCAGTCCCAGCCATCAACCAGGACCATGTCATCTTGCAAATCCTTCTTTTGGATTTTCGCTTCTTGAAAGATTACTATGTCTGCATCGAGGGCGTCAAACATCGCCTGTACATGAGGTATTAGGAGTGGTACATTTACCCAAGGTACAGCATCCAGACTGCATATATATACTATTAACTACTTACCTCGAAAGACCGTTTTTCTCTCCATGGATGATACGAAAACGGGTTGCTAAAGAACCTTTCGTTATCATTTCCGTACGTTGGGGGAAAATTAAAAAAAACACTGACCGTATCCCATTCACTGCGATCGGACTAGGTTAGTTATACGATCTGGAGAGAGGCATGAAAGAAAGCTAGCCAGCCTATGCGTACCATTCCAGGTTGTCAACCTGACCATCTGTGACGCGTTGTATCCTACCAAAGACAGGCTATAGAACGTGACGCCTCAAGAACCAACAAGTACCACAAAGATATATCCCAACCTAGTAAAAAAAAGATGCTACTCCAACAGAGAATCATATAGAGAGCATGTTCAACGGTTTTGAGAGAGAGCTGTGCACATGTCGAGGCATTAGCTAGGTTAATGCATGGAGGAGTTCTAAGAGTTTGAACCTCTGAAGCTAAGGAAGCCCATTACCAAATGATCACGTGCACTAGCGAGCGCTCGGAACAAGCCAATCCAACCCGAACAAGGTCATCAAACATCACAATTCCTGCTTCAACAACCTCAACAAGACATTCTTCTCACAACGATCACCCAAACCTCAATTGATACCCGTTCAGATTGATCGATTGACTAGACGTTATGTTTCCTCGTGCCTCCGCTTTCCGCTTGGCCCAGCGAACCGGCGCCCCGGCTGTCCGTTCCTCAACCGTCCAGTCTGGCCTTCTTCAACGCCGCTTCGCCAGCACCGAGCAAAAGCTCCCTGCGCTCCCCGACAATGCCTTTAACCGCGAAAGAGCTGCCGTAAAGGCTCATGCTGCTGCTACTAGTGGTAAGTTTCCTTCCCTGCGGCCCCATTTGATTACCAATTGGTATCAGGAAACAGCTTTCTAACCTGTTGACTTGCGCCCTCTTTTGCAGACTTGTGGCGAAAACTTTCCATCTAGTACGACCATTAAACGCCTTTCAACCAGCTATCCTGCCCTCTGTTATTGCTTCCAATTCTATATCTCCACTCTAGCTGTGAATGTGGGGGGATGAGATTGCAGATTGCCCACACAGAAAGCTAATAACCACCCAAAATCTAGTGCTGTCGTACCTGTTGTCATCCTCGCCAGCATCAACGCCTACAACCTGTGGAACGAGCATTGGGAGCATTGGGACCACATGCCACCTTTGGAAGAGCGGGTAGAATATCCTTACCAGAACATTCGGAACAAGAATTATCCCTGGGGTGATGGTGATAAGGTATGCCCCTCGGCCCATTTCGGTTATTTACCCGATTCTAGCACTTTTTCTCTTTCTTTTGTTTTTGTGTATTGCAAGAAAACCCACAAGCTGACGAATTTTGAAACACCATAGACCTTGTTGTAAGTCCCACTCTGCGCAGGCCTATTCATGAGCTGCCTCTATGTGATTGGATGCGAAACGGGGCAATGTCATGATATCAATGACCCCATCGTATCGACATGCTCCCCGCCTTTGGCTGGATAATATTTTTTGCTGACCAGGACGTTTTAAACAGCTGGAACTCTTCTGTAAACTATCACAACCAAGACAAGGTCACATAAACCCCCTACATCCCTTGTCAACCGGGAAATTTTCGACTTATCCCAACAACCATGAATAAATCGAGATGGAGAGAAGGGAAGCAAAACCAAAATAAAATAACATAATTGTATTTAGTACAAAACAACATCCTTATCATTCAGGACGCTCCGTGTTTCGCAACTGGTTTTCGAATTTAGTGTTTGGGAACAGGTATCTCTTTCCCTTCTTCCCATCACTACCTACTCCCATCATTGTAAATAACCTTTTCTTTTGTTCGATTAGTCTCTTGATTTATAATATGAAATACTATTCCCCTTTCATGCTTAATTGAACTTCTTTCGTATACTTGTATTGCGGATTGTGGGTTTGTTGATGACAAGTTTCTGGCTGTCCCACCAATATCGATGAAGCCTCAAAACCCGGGCCTTCCCGTTTGCGGACTAGCTCCGCCAAGCTCTGGAAACGGCGCGATGCGACTCCAATCTCCAAATGGCAGAGCTGGCCACGATAGCATTCCACGCAGGCACTGTTTCTCTCGCCATGATGCCAGCAGCAATTATTAGTTGTTAAACGCAAGCAAACGAGCGTTATTAATTCCACGACTCGCCGTTGATACGCCACCATCCCGTGCAGAAATGGCCACCAAGAAGGATATGCGAAGGCCGGAACTCGGTTCGTAATTGTTGCTCCGGTCGCTTTTTCATCCAGACAATCGCAGACACTTATATATATATATATATATACTAATATGTGCTGCTAGTTGTTCCATATGTCGAGCCACCTATGAAAGCGTCAGATGCTTCTGATATGAGCAGTATGTCCGGCAGTTGATAATGCTTCCCCTGGCCGCATCCCTCCGTGCGATTCTAAGTTTTGATATAGGCACGATGTCGAACACGATGCCCATGGCTGCTGTATGTTTTACTATTCCCGATGCCCTAGTCATGTGCAAAATGCTTGTACCACTGCTAACGCAATATAGATGTTTTCGAGAAATAAGTAAGCTCTTTCTTTCAAGCGATAAATAGCTCCCAGGCCGATTTGCTAACGATAAGCCTCTGATAGGATGATTGCTTGGTATGCGTTATTCTAGCCCGTTGTATTGGCGACATAGCAATCACAATCGGCTAATTATCGAATTCAACCTGTCCCTTCCACAACAGGGCTGCCGTTACCTTCTCCCTGCAGAACTGGATGGCGGAAACCCCAGAGCAACAGAAGAAGTCTGCAACGCCAGCATACATGGGTGTGATTATGTCTTGTAAGCATTGTCGCTTGCTCCTTGTTGCACTATTACTCTCTCCTAAACTTCATTTATCCGGAATGTTACTGTTCAAAAACCGAAGCTAATCGATCTTGACAACCCTGTATAGTCCTCTCCGTCCTTGTCGTATGTTTCGACTCCCCTCTCTTTTCTCAGTTTACCTGACCTGCTTAATCTCTCGAATCGAAGAGGCCCATTTTATATACATCTATATTCCCTGCCGCATGAGAACTGACCATGAGAAAAATACGACACATAACTAACATATTCAATAAATTAGACATACATGCCCATGTTTCTCCCTTCCCCCGCCAAGGCTGCACCGAAAGCAGCGGCTCCCCCGCCGATTCCATCCTCCTAATCAACTGCCATGTAACAAATTGTGCCCTTTTCAAGTTTTTCTCTTACCTCAGTTTCCCTATTATCTACATTCAGCAGCAAATATTTGTCACCTATATACTATTGCAAGTTTCCCTATCCATAACCATGCCCAAATTCCATATCTTGGAAAAAGTTTTCAGGGGAATCTATAAAAGCTGCGATTATAGCTGTACCATACCTATTATATTTCTCGTTTTCGAGGTTGTTCCATTTTCCCCCCTATTTTTTGGGAATGATCCCCCACCATCAGTGATCATTCGAAATTAATTCACCAAATATCTTCCTAACCACTCTACACTGTGATAAGCCAAACATCAAGAAAAATCTACAACACAAATACGAAACCAAACAACCCACACATTCCCGACCATTACCCCTCCTCCCATCCTTCCCTATATGTACTGTACATTCACGAGCCTTCCCACCCTTTTTCCGCCCAGCTCTCCACCTTCGATAGTGAATCCCACAACACTTAACACCGCCCCTCCGCGTTCATCCCCGCAACTGTTCCTGGCCTCTTTGGGCATTTTTTTTTGGCTTAACTCCTTTCCATTCTGCTAAGGCCTGGGTTCGTGTTTTGCTCGTCATGCCTCCAACCTCCTCACAGCCTGATGCAGCCGTGCCCGTATTTGTATGTTTGATTGTTCATTGAATAGTCTCTGGTGAATGATATCGGAGCTTTTTCGAGGGCGGGGTGGACGCCCAGCCTCCTCAGAAACTGATTTCTGGAGGCGAGGAAAGAGGGGGTCGTGGATTATGGGACATCGGGGGTACAAAGGATGGCGTGTCTTTGCGAGTTGGGGGTTTGATGTTGCATGGTGTTTGTTGCTAGGTGATAGTTGAGTAGGTCTGGGATGTGTAGCGGCAAAAAGTGTTTATCTACATAGTAACGAGCAACTCTAGATGTCGAGTTTTCACCAGGTTTTCAATCACAATGGACACAGAGTACAATATTGCGAGATGCCATACCACAACCTCCATTTTTTGATATCCACTTGTTTCAAAACACTCTCTCCTCTAACTTTGAACAAGTCAACCACGCAGATATTTATACCCGAGACCAAGACCTTCTACCTACCGCCTATTATCTCTTGGGTAGAAGCTACACTCCATTGACTGAACACCACGACAATGCCGTCCGATTTGTCCTTGCCTTGGTCAAAATGCGACGCAGGCCTCCTCGATAGTATGATATTAATACCCAAGCGTGCATTGGGCTGCTGTTCGAAATTGTTGCTAACACAAATACCCATGGCTAGGCGACGGTGCAACCATCCGCAAATGCAGCACTGAATTCCTGAGCACATTGTGCAAGACATACATGGACTGCATCGCGGATCACGAAGTTCATGTCCTGAAGAGCAGCTCCAACATGCTATTCAAGCGCATGATGGAAGAACTACGGCGATTGTCATCGTCCCCATCCCTTTTCCCATCGACAGAGACACAAGCGCGCTTCTGGTCTCTCTTATCTCACGCAATTGATACCCAGATCGCTGCCCTGCAACCGAAAATAGACGAAGAGATCAGAGCGAACTTCCTTATGTGGGCCAACCTGCTTGCAAGGGAAGAAGACAGCCTTCTACAGAGCCTCAATCGCCCTTCGTATAAACCAGATCTTCTGCCATGGGAACAATTCCTTCTCAAAGGGAGCCCTGGCAGCGGTGTACGTTTGCCTCGCACCGCACCGAACGCTACTCTACAAATCATGCCAATTGGAGGGGTGGCGCTCCATTTTAGGTGGATGAGAGATAGACATCTCACTTCAGTAAAATGTGAAGGCGTAAGCTTTGACTACCAACCTTGAGAGAATTGGAAATTTTATGACCCTGACTTGTTTGCTTGTCACCCAAAAAAAAGTCCCTTCTTCCAGATATAATACCCGGTGCCCCGTCTACTTTGCCGCGAACCAAAGTGAGTACTGTATCCCCCTGCCAAGAAAGGTCATTCATTGGATATGTTTTCTAAATGTTAGAATTAGCCCTTTCTCTGCGACAAACTTCCTTCCTCTGGCCTCGAGTACGAACATACATGGGTAAGATATCCCGTGTAAAAAAAAAGTGGGGTCCGGTTTTATAACTAAACGACTTTTTTATAATCTACGAAGGTCGCTCTGGCCCCCAATATATACTTCGATGTAAATACGCCCCTGCGTTTTACCATCCCACCCTATGGCTACTTGCATATGAAAACTTTACTCAAAGTTTTTTTTATTTTTAAGTTGTTTTTTTGCTTCTTCTTGTTCTTCTTCTTCTTCCATTGGAATTCTCGAAACAAAAGAAATTTAACGTACTGTCATTTTTGTAATTTTCTGACAGAAATACGGCGCATTTCCCCGTGAGGTCAACGTTACCGATCGCCTGGAGAACTTCAACGATGTAATTGGTAAGCAGATTTGTATCCCTCTTTCATTCTTTCCTTTTATCTCTTTAGCATATATGGAGGAGCATTCTTATTAACTGGCCGAGTGTGTAGAAGCTTTGGAAGGCGAAGAACTCATGGACTTTGGTAGGGCGCGTGAAGGGATTAAAGCCATGTACTATCATTCCCGGAATCCAGATTTGATCTAATCACACGCATTTAGATTATCGAGGAGTTAGTAGCGCAAGTATTTAGAATATATTGGCACGATACAGAGCAGAGAATTGGGACGATGTTGAAGAATACTGTAAGGAGAACTAGTGGCTGTAGTTACACGAGCAGGTGGGGGGTGGATTGACAAGGAGCACAGACGAGCTGGTAGTGATTGGTAGAAACCTAAGTGCCAAAAATAATTACCTACTACAGTAGTACTGCGAAGGCACCTGGAGACCGACCTGGGAGCAACGCGTTGGGCGGATCCGATCACCAACGGCGCCAATATCAAGATAGCATCCGCTTGGTTGGATGTTTCATCTCTAGCGGCTTCAACAACTTGGGGTGGGGAATTATAAATGAACAACATTGAAGTTGTCCTGAACATCCCAAACAAAGCATCTGAAGGAAAACACAACTCATCAAATGCCAGAAGACATGCAAAAATGAATATGGAAACCTAGTGAATGATTCGGCGAAGAGTCCAAAAAAGTGAATTCCTTTGTTCTATTAACTTGTCGAACAAATGGCACTTTCTCGCAGCCATCTCAAACCCCTCCCACGTTATTTTTCAAATCCCATTATCTTTTACATCCTTCTCATCTTACTCCTTGTATCCTTACTCAACTGGGCTTGCGCGACATTCATGATCCTCTTTTGCAAACCTCGTCTTTCACCATACCTGGCCTAATTCTCTTTCACAAATAATAAGCTGTATGAAATACATGAACCAGGAACCCTACCATCCAGCATGGCAGCGAATCAAGCTTCTGCGGTCCAGCAGGCCTTTAACAAACTTTTTACGACCTTAACTCCTGATCAAGTCCAAAACTTCCGACAATATTTACAAGAAGCAACAGATTCCAACGCAAGCACCACCAACAATGTTGCCGCGGTCATCCCTCCAATCACCAATGACCCTGCGAGCATTCAGAAATCGAAAAGTAATGTCACCCACATGACTATGGCGGCTCCAGTCTCTTCCCCAATGGCAGCCAACACTGTGCCTCGAACTCCACCCTCTCGGAAAAAACGTGTTCGTGAGAATGGAAAGCTGCGTCCGTTGAATTCGTTCATAGCTTTCAGAAGTATGTTCTCGATTTAGACCTTGAAGACTCAATAAGTTAACCGACTCATAGGCTTCTACTCAATAGCGTTCCCTGACCTCTCACAAAAGATTAAGTCAGGATTGCTGCGCCTTCTCTGGACATCTGATCCTTTCAAGGCAAAGTGGGCAATTCTTGCAAAAGCGTATTCTATCATTCGGGATAGCCATTCTGGCGAAGTCAATTTGGAGTCTTTTCTCGCCCTGAACGGGCCATTGATTGGAATTGTTGGCCCAAATGATTACCTTCGCGTAATGGGTTTGCAACTGGCTATTAACATGGACAAGCAATTTTCCGTCATCAAAACCAACCACCATGCCGGCCCCACTCAGGCTGATTTAACGACAAACCTCTCAGTGGACGATATTGTCACACACTGCTATCAAGCTGGCTATGTCGCAGGAGTCCTGCCTCCAAACAACAACAATCATGGCATTGGGGTCGCCATGGCAGTCGCTGTTCTACCAAGCGACACTCATTATCCGCAATCCTATAGTCCTCGTCAACGAGATACAAGCAGTCCGCCCAGTTCCAGAACGATACATGTCCGCTCGCCCAAACGTGTGATCCAGAAACGGGACCCTATCATTGAGAGTGAGACCGGAAACGCTGAGAACCGTGCCGTAAACGCTTCCGGCGTTGGGGCAGAACCTAACAATGGTAAGAGCCTTCTGACTAACAGTGCCATGACGCTTCCCAACGGCAATCTTGACTGCGTCGATCCAGCCACCGACGGGCCTTACACCGCGGAAGATTTCGATCGGGAATTACGAACTGCTATGGGCGAATTCCCTATCGCCCCTGATGACAATGGTTATTTTACTCTATTTAATCCCGAACTTCACAACCCTGTATATATCTACAACCCTTACTGTGTTCAAAGCGACTTCGACCCTTACGACATTGGGAGTTACATTGACTTGTGAATGCCCGACATAACGATCAGGCCAAACAGTGGATACATGAGCGCAAAGTGGCGCGTTCGAATTAACCGCATACTGGATGGTGGGAAGTGCATAAATGGAGTTTCGGCGTGATATTAATGGGCTAATATGTTATCAAACTCGGAGATAATATCGAGTGTATTTAAAAATGTGATATCCCTGACGCGGTAATCATGAGTGTTTTCGTCCTAACCAGCTAGCCCAAATAAAAGTCCTTTCAAACAACCCTGGAGCTCAACCTATTATTTTCCACATCAAACCTCGAAGGGCCATATGCAGTGTGCGGCGCGTATACCCATGGGCTGGCTGGGCAGTGATTGGGCGGGGTGGAAGCCAAGGAGCGACAGCCTGGAGATGCAGGGCATGTGTGGTTCGGATAAAGTTGGCTGGCGATGTAAAAGTGGACCTGCTAATGCCAAGCTGCCCTACGTCGTTGGACTGCCCGTAAAGTTTAATCCAAGGTAATTTGTTTCTTTGTTTGCAAGCGGCCTGCGATCATAACTGGCTTACCACTGATTCCATTCCTAAATGTAGAGTATTATTGTAGTTATGTAAACATTGTGTCGACTTACCAACTTGGTAGCTAAGATATGATACAGGAGTAATACTGTACTTTTCAACACATACCTTACTTTATGTGAGTCTCATGCTAGATATCTAAGTTGGTAGGTTGGGGTCTTGAGGGATTTCGTACAATTCTTGGGGGACATGAAAATCGAGGTGCCGCACAAAATAGACCCAATGGGTTCGTCCATACACCGTAGAGTTCCTGCTGATCTATTAGCTATTCCTTCATTTCTCAAAAACCTGCCTAACACAAGGCTCTCTCTACTGCTTACAGGCTAGCTAAACTAAAGAACGCGCCGATCAAAAATTCTGATATCACACAGTCAAATATGATCAACCTCTACATCTCTACAGTAAGCCCAGAAACCATCGCGGAAGAGCCCTTACATTTCATTCAGGCCACCGTATATTTTTTATACATAGTATTTAATAACAGCTATGCGAGGTCGCTAACGTTTTGTGCGGCGTTGAATTCATTTGCACACCAGTGTACAGAGTACTCTGTACAATGCCATAAATGTTCCCCTCCAGGTGAATTTTTCTACGGCTATGTACAGTACCAGGAGCCACACCTACTTCAACATATCTTTTTAAACTTTTCGAAGGCCGCTAGTAACCCGGGTCAGCCGCTGCAGCAGACTTCATCCATTTGCCCCAACCATCAACTTGTCAACTCGCAAACAAAGATATGAGGAGAAAATTCTAAAGTGATAACCAGATGGCTGCATGCAAAACCAACTGTCATAGAATTTGAGTCAGGAGAATCCGCAGCCCCCAACTCCCTCTATCCAGTTAGGGAAATTCAATGGTGGTTCCTCGAAGGTCAAAATTTGGCCTAGCTAAAATGCGGTTGAAGCGGTGAACTTCGTTTCCCGGAATGGCAACTACAGGGCTGAAGTGTCGCTTGACATTCTCTGCTACTGTTCAGTCAGTGTTCTCTAAATCCAATATTCGATGTAGCTCCAGATGAAAATATTTAGCGTGCTGGTGAATCACTTCCCCTTGTTAATGTTTGGATTGAATCGAGGATCTTATTCACAACGTTGAATGGCCTTGCCGCTGCCGTTATCAACTGATCCTCCTCGCCAACAAGATTAATTTGATGTGCCTGTAACGAGCATGTTTCGGGGTTACAGCACCTTCAGCTTGCTGATTCGACAGCCCTGATGAAGAGACAAGCTCACAAGACCATATGTGCCAAACGATCGAAACTCAAGTACGGAGTATGGTACAAATACCCACATTCTTCGCAAATTATGTGCAGGCTGGATTTTGATATAGAAGTTATTGATTTATCTTGAAAGACCGAACCGCTGATAGCTCTTTGAGTGTGATATCCAGAAATATCACACTTCAAATAAATACCCCATACAACCCTCCCTCCACGAATGCCCCAACCGCATATCTGGATGTATGACGAAACAGGTTTAGATCTTCCTGCGTATTTCTAATTCAGAATTATAACTAAATAACTTGTTCAAATAGCACAAGTATAACTCAGTAAACTAGTAATCCGTACCCGGCACAGGTTTGTAAAATTCCTTGTCGCCACTCCAGAATATTATTGGCTTCGCGACTGTTGTACACCGAAAATCAACCATGATTTAATCGATTCGCTGTCAACAACATGCCAACCAGTGAGCCTATCCCACCGCACCCAGCCCATAAAATAAACAAATGAATGATGGCGAGGCAAAAATTATTGGAGAGTGAGGCCCTCTATCGTTCTACTAACTTAAACCGACGCCACACGAGGCTCAAAAATGGACGTGGCCCAAATTGCCATTTGCGTTCGCGTAAGTTTGAAGCTATCCAGAGCCCTAAAAATGCTCGCACCACTGGGATAAGGTTCGCTATGGACTGTGCATATATCAGCACCACCCGATCAAAACGAGAGGTATGATTCGATGGTAAATATTATTAAGGAATTGTAACGAACGGCTACAGAAGCTGAAAAATGCCTCTGATGAAGGTTCTATGTGTAACAATTCCACAAACTAATGTGAGGGATCTCGAGGAGCCATCGAGTAATTATTTGGTTACCTAGTTGCCTGAGGTATTTGTTTAAGCAGCTAAACGATGAGACTTGATGCTGATAGCATTGAAAAACATGGCAGGCATAAGCCATACATTTGGCTCGTTTTTGAAACGAAATTCTTATCCTTTTTCTTAAAAAGAAAGTACCTGGGTATTGTGTCCATGATCCGATTGAAAAGCTGAGCAGAAGGCTGTGCCAGCTCCGCTTCCGATATATTAAAGAGGTTCATTTCGTTTGAACATTTTGTAGTCAGTAGACGGTTGAGTGAAAGCCACTTTTACATAGGGGAGAGAACCTGTGGAAGATAGAAGGGACATTCAAGATGGAAGGACGCAGCTATTGGCTACTCGGATGAAAACGGAGTTCCAAAGTCACTTACTACCCCTTGGAAGCTTGGATGGCAGAAAATAATGCGTGCAAAAAATAAGTTTAGCTAAAGATATATAGTTTATCATTCTTTGGAAAATTTGATGTTATTCGACAAAAACAATAAACCAAACAAGAAAACGGGGTAAGGAGCCGCTAGGATACAGATTGAACGCTTTAAGTGGAAAGCAAGGAGGAAGATTTTTTTCAAACAAGCAAAATGGTAAAAGTAATGTTCGAAATAAACAAACTTATGCGATCTACTCCAGGTACGAGATTTTCCGCATCTCGCCGAGTCGCTGTCGTGCTTGCGCAAGGTTGTTCTCGAGTTGTAAGATTTCGACCTAATTTTACAAGATAAACGTGGTTAGCATACAAGATGCGATAAAATGCATAAAGCAATACAGATAATGATAAACGAGATCTCCACATTCCAGAAAACAGGGTTGGAAATGCAGGGACAAAACACAAATGTGGGGTTTCTGGGGAAGAATGAAGATTATGCATGCAAGAAGCGTAACGGGACAAAGAAAAGCCTAAAAATCAACAAAGAACAAGTCACAACCAAAAAAGAAAAAGCACCAAAACATACCTGCTGCTCCATCTCTCGAACTTTGAATTCATGACCGCTGAGCTTCGAGTAATCGACGGCCTCATTCTCATCGCGGTTCTTTTCTGCAATGATGCTCTGAACCTGCCGAACCAGGCTCCTGCATGCGGCGCCTACAGCCTTGCTGGCAGTTTCCAGTCGGTCTTGTGTCTTGCTCATGAAAGTTGCTTTGACTCGGCTGGCAGCAACAAGCTGTGCCGTACTGGCAGCAACATCGTTACTGGCAACTATCAACTGCTCGGGCGAATTGCGTCCGGATATGACACCGTCGGCCGTCTCGATTAGGGTGTTGGTTGAATTGGCGACAGCCTTGGCGGCAGAGATCAACCCTTCCGTCCAGCGATTGTTTTTCTTGTAGAATGCTGTTCTCGATGAGCTGCCGCGACCCTCCCGGACGATCTCTTGTTGGGATGCAGTCGCAGCCTTAATCAGCTCCGCAATGGCAGTGGTGACAGCAATAGAAGCCTCAAGGATAGAGTCGTGGATCCGAAGTTCGTAGGTGGAGTAACCGTCGCGCGGCTTTTTCTTCAGCTTCGCGAGTCTTTCCGCGGCAGCTTCGATGGCGTTGGCAGCATTTGTAAGCTCTCGATCTACAATGTCTCCCAGATCACCCGCGCCACTAAGTTTGCTACTCTTCGGGGCAAAGGCATCGACAAGTTTAGAGAGCTTCTGCAAATTCATTAGGACTTCATGGTTGTTATTGATGACTACGTCTGACTTTTGCAAAGGCTCCAGTCCCTCTAGACGGAATGACTGTAGGGCACGGAAGAATTTCACGGTGGATTGGGCAGACTGCCGAGCCGCGCCCATTAGCTGGTCTGCTTTTTTGTCATCGGTAGCAAACCGTAGCAAGCCCTTTGAGTTGCTAAGCACATCTGCGGTTGACCCTGAAAATATGCTGACAGTCCGAATGATTTCTGCGTGTGCACTATTTGGTCCATCGGCAATGTAATTGTTAAAAGCAGTAGAGAACTCTGTCGCACTCGCGGATGCCTTTTCAATCTGTGAGAGTACATATGACGGGGACGCGTTCTGGTTTCCGGCTTGCATGCTCGAATCCAATTCGTAGAGAGCATCGTCGACTCGTTGAATTCCGCTCTGAAGCACCGAGTCGATAATGTCGTTGATTTTCGCAACGGAGCTGTGGAGGACGTCATCGATTTGCGTGTCGAGAGCACGATCAGCATCTCCTTGGGTCTATAAACCTGCGTCAGCCACAAACCATCACTTAGAAATATTCCGCCAATTCTACATACCAGCTTCAATTCTTCCAATTCCATGAGCGCTTGCTCCATTCCAGACTTGTACACTTCAATTTCCTCATCTTTCTCAAGTAAGGCTTTCTCCTGGTCTTCATCTCTCTCTCCATGATTTGCTCGAATCTCGTCAAGGGCTCGAGTTTTATTCTGCAGCATGTTAGCCTTTGGGAAAAACCTAGGTGGGCCGTAAACATCTGGACGTTAATACATACCCGAAGCGACTCTTCAAGATCAGCCATTTCCCTATTATACTTAGAAAGTAAAGCAGAAATTTCAGATCCCTTAGCACGCTCTGCGTTCTCAGCTCTTTCAATGGCGAGGCGGAGCTCGCGTTTTAGTTTTTCGACTTCTTCACGGTTCCCACCGGTAACACGGTCCTTCTCATGCAATGCTCGATCGCGTTCTCTGATCATATCTGCAAGCTCCAAGTTCTTCGTCTTCATCTCACGCTCGAGGCGCTCCCGCCTGTCGATTGCCTCCTGGGCAGACGCCGCCTTGAGTTTTAGGGATTTAGTTGTCTGTAGAAGATCAAGATGTTCTTGTCGAAGTTGGGAATAGAGTTTTGCCAGGGCTTCGTATTTTGTCCGCCAGGTATTGACTTGCTCCTGTAGCGCTCGGATTTGGTCGTCCTTCGATTGAGTCTGCATGCTAAAATTCGAATTTAGCTGGTTGAGTTGTTCCTCCAAGTCCTTCATCCGCTTGTCATACTGCTGGAGCATGAGCTGGTCTCGTTCATACTGTGCACGTGCATTGAGATTCTCTTGTTCCAGCTCAGCTAGTCGTCCTTGAGTTTGCTGTTGATATTGCGTTTGTAGCAGCTGTTCTTGGGCTAATCTTTGTTGTTCGGCTTGTAATCTTTGCTGCTCCTCAAAATCCCTTTGCGCTTGTTGCTGGGAAAGTAATTGCGCACGTTGCTGTTCTTCCCATTGCTGCTGTAGTCGTTGTTGTTCATTTTCGTACTCTTCTTGTTGGCGTCTAGCCTCGGTCGACCAGAAATCGTTGATGGGTTCTGGATCGGGGACGGATACCGCTTTTGGAGGTGGTGTAGGCTCCCGTTCGACTTCCTTAACCGGTCGCTTCGGAAGAGCAGGGCGTTCCTCGTCTTCTGCAAGGAGATTTGGCGGTTGCTGGGGCAGTTTCGGAACAGTGATCAAGCTAGTAAGGTAACGCAGGTTGGAACATTCATAATAAAACCGCACAAGTCTATGGTGCTGCGCGGTATAACGTGCGCGTAAAGGTTCCAATGCCTCTTCGTCTCCGGTGGCTATAAATATCGGTTAGTTTATTTGTTGAATTATTAACGACCATTCTGCTAGGGTTCTGTACTTGTATGCATAGCCCTCAACATGCTCGTTATGAATTTGTAAATTCCATAACTCTCTTGGACGAGCGGTACTAGTGCAGAAATCCTACACTCATTGTTGGTGCTATGCCGGAAATGAGAAAATATGAGTTTCTGGAAGGCATCTATCTGATCCTGGAGGGTCATAAGGTCTGTGATGGTTTCATAACTATATGTTTTGTCAGAAAAAGTATAAACTGGGTAGGGAAAATTGGCGAGGTGGGTCTCATACCCTTCGTTTGGATCATTTATAGTCTTAAGACTAATATATTCCTCATACTCGAATAAACCTAAAGGTTGAAATCACATTAGTAACTCAACACACCTAGGTTAGCAGCGAGATAGGATGGCAAAGAGCAGCTCACCATTGAATTCGGGATGCTGACGATGAAATGTCAGCTTCGACTCCAAAAAATATACATATTCCCTGATCAATGGACCGTAGCCTAGTAGAAATCTGAGTTCAGCACGCAATGAAAAAAATTAAACCCAATAACAATTGGCTCCCAAATGTCACACATCGCTTCTTGTCCCAGGAACCAACGAGAGATATATATTACCTCGCATTCCCTCCCCTGTTACACCTCTACTCAAACTCTCCAACCAGCTAACATTCGACTGCGCTTCCTTAACTGTAATAGGATGCCCCTCCTGCAGAACCTTGTGGACCGTGATCAGCGCTTTAAATGTTTGGACTTCGTCGGCAAGAATTGGCTGACTGGTAGCGGGGTTGATATAAATGCTCATTGTTAGAATGCGGCGTTTGCTGGAGTCAAAAATCGAGCATATGGGGGTGTAGAACTGCGAACTGCATGAAATGAAAGGGATAAGCGTTGGCAAAACCACTTACACCTTCATGCCCGCCCAAAAGCTCGTCGACGACTTGTGGTCCCACGTATAAACAATACAACTCCGAACATGTTTGCCTAGGTCATTAGTTAGTTGGAACCGCGGAGATCCAGATTCGGGGGCGTCAAGAGTGCTATCAGGCGGGGGAACGTTGGATTCAGGAACGTACGTTTAGGCGCAGTCTCCTCTACTCATCAAAACGTAGGTGAATTAGTTCAGCATATATCACATACTGAGATATCGAAATAAGTAAAGCTGGACTGAATGCATACCGATGCTGGTGGCTTTGCGGATATTCACCGCGAGATCTGCTTCCGTTCTACCAACAAACTATATCAGCACGGTCTTTTTGCACTCTCGCTTAATCTCCTCGAGTGACCGCTGGGTAAAAAGGAAGTGGAATGTAAAACTGGGGAATAGGTTAATTACCTGCTCATGTCGATATTCCGTGTGGCTCCCGAATTGTATGCCGGGGACATCTTCCAGAGATGTTGTCGGGCGGAATGCGGAGCGAAGTGGGTTTGAGCTCAGGGGACAGTCAGCAAGAACTAAGAGCTAGCGCACTGCTTTCTACAGGACTGGAGTTTGGCTAAGAGAAATACTGTTACTGAACAGAACGAATAGCAGAAAAGTAGCTACCGAGTATCGAAATAAATATGATAATAGAGAGAGATGAAAATACAAACAGAGAGAGAGCTTTAGATAAAGTAAAGAATTAAGTTGCCTGGAGGTGTTTCTCGTCTCACTGTTCGCTCCATCAATTCTAATTCACAAGTCGTCGCAAGCAGCAAGCTGAGTCAGCCACCGATTTGTCTTGGCGCCGTTCGGCCTCTTGACGCTCCTACAAACAGGAACAACTTTTGATGAGATCTGATAAATTAGTAGTATCTGAGACTCCAGCGATGATTTCTGGATTCATTTAAGGATATCCCATGAACGATTTTGAGAGTATATCTGCATGCTACTTTCATTCTCTATTGATAAACTCAGTTTTAATTCTCCCTTCGCTCAGACTGAGATCGTGACCTCTTTCACCCCCGCCTCTTCTGATGACTCGGAATCAGTTGTGCCACACTTGGATTATACGCCCACCGAAATGGAAATTCGCTATTCATAATGCTGTTTGGCGGGATTTTGAGGGGGTGCGATTTCGCTCCACCAACATTGCATTACTTCTACGAGCAGGATAGCACATCTCGAAGTGAATGAATAAGAAAATAATGACGCCTGTTCAAACAGCAGTTATCCGAATTAGAGAAAAATGGGCGCCTTCTGAAAATAAAAATATGAATGGGATTATAATCTAATTTCCCCTTGCTACCTAGGCAAGGCTGGAGTATTTTAGTGAACGGGGGACCACCTCCGTCGCCTGGCCGGGGTGGGCATCCACACGAACCACGGGGTATATGATGTATTGTGAAACCCTAATCCGAATAAAAATAAGTAGCAAAGAACTCCATACCAATGAATACTGCTCATGAATTCTTCAAAGTGACCGAAAAGAAAGGAAATAAGTAAACAAAGAAAGAAAGACCAAAATCCCAACCAACACGCTTGGCGCCTATGTTGGATATGCAGTACAAAGCTAAATGCAAATAAAAGCATGATGTGGTGTTGTCTTACGAATGGAAAGGGAGGGCATGGTCTGGGATGTGTTCGTTCGGAGTTGGTACAGCAGCAGAGGGTGTCGATATTGTTTCATCTTTCGTGGGTATAGCCCTTGTCGACTGCGGGTCATCTTCCAGTAGATTGGAATCTCTATCCATGCTACGCTGAGGGCCAGGTGACTCGGTACTCGCCAATGTAGATTCATTATCTTCTGCTGAGGGCAAATTGTTTTCTATATCTTTGCCGTTTTTAGTGTCAGTAGAATTGTCAGGGACAAAGTCCGTAACTGGCGTTGATGGTTCCGAACCAAGAGGCGCCTCGATGATCAAAAGCTCGTCTGAACCCGATTCCTTGGTTCCCTTTGTGGATATATTACGACGATTTGGGAGCGGAGGTTTAGGGACCGGACGAGAATCTTTCTGTGGTCGTTCTGGCAATAGAGGCGGTGGCAATGGTTTGCGTTTCGGTATAGAAATCGAATTAGATATGAAGCCGCCAAACCTGTCTGGGGGCGGTAAAGGAGTGCCAGGCGGTGGGAGTGGGCGTCCCCGCCCAATGGGGTGGTCTGGCATTGGTGGCTTGTTGTCTCCCTTTAGGGACGGTTCTCCATTCCGCTTCAGAACGTTTAAACCCCATTTTCGTGCTGCGGCAGCTGCTGAGCCTATTGATCCTATAACTTGTCGTTCGGGGCCTTTATTATTTGAGGCATCCATCCTAGGCGGAGAGTCAGATAACTTGGTTTGTTTCGTAGTTTCGCTTCTCAAGGACAAGTTAGAGCTACGCGGACTATTGGATGTGGATAGTGTGGATGGCGATGCTCCATCGCGGATTGAAGGAGTACGGGGAGGAATATCGATTGGCCTAGTTTCATCGGATGGAAAGCTGCCTTTGCGTGCCACCGGTCTTCTATGGAATGAGGGAATTTCCTTCGGAGGGGAGCCAACGGGAGTTCCCGCGGGCGAGTTTGGCTGGGAACGGTTAGATATCTCAATCATGGTGGCTGTTGCATTTCTTTCCTCCATTTTCGAATCCCACACGGACTGATCAACCTTCACGGTATCTGCGGTAACAACAGGATCGGCGACATGTGAGAATGTTTGGGATCGGATAGCTCGAGGAGGGTCCAGGCGACTGGCATTGTCCTCCACACTGGAGGACACTGATGAGCCTATATCTCCCAGCTGGGAAGGTATAGATTTCGAAATTCGCCGGCCAGTTAAGGCTGGCGGAGGGGATCCAGGCATCGAAGGTGAATTGATTGAAACGTCGTTCTTGCTGCTAGGTACGTCAATGATAAGAGGTGGGACCTGGTCGGGTGTTTCTTGTTGCTCTCCAGTTTCATCTGGAATCACGGTTTTCTGTGGGGGCATCGGGGTATGATGCCAAATACCTCCACGGAAGGTTTCATGTTCTGTATCTAGAAAGGGTATATCGTCCCAGAACGGCAGAACCAAAGTTTCCGCAACTACTTCCCTTATCCTACTTTCGATGGCACGAAGAATCACACCATATGTAATTTGTCTGGAGCTGACTATGGGCTCTATTGACATTTCCATATTTGGCATGGTTTCAAATGAAACCCAGAGTCTGTTGCTAGGAGGGGGTTTAAATCGCAGTAAACCATGACCCTTGAGGCTTTTCAACACGACCGCCAGTATTAAGTCGACTTCTCTGGGCTTGAAACGCGTACCAAGTTCTATGCGGGCCGTGGCCATCACTTCTAGGCGAAAATTTCCACAATAATTAACATCTGCTTCGACGCAGCAGTCTCCATCGATAGTGAGATCCCTGAGTCTAGGATTAGTGATAAGCGGTGCGCCCTCCCCAGCATCAATCTTTTGGAGAGAAATTTTCGTGATGAAATTAGGCTTCTTTACTCGAGATATTTTCTTTGTTATCTTTTTCCTGATGAAGGCTTCAAGATCAGGGGTTTTGTACATCGCCAGAAACAGCCTTCCCATCAATGCATTGATCCATCGTGTCTGAAGATGCTCCTCGGACGAATGTAGCCGCTGTATAAGAGTGACTATATGTTTCACGTCGTAATGCTGAGGGTTTGGAGGGGAATCCGGCGAATCCGGAATCTTCTCAAGGTTCTTCAATATTGCGAAATAAAAATCTTCCTTTTCAGAGAGGTTCTCTGAGAAGAGGTAGAATGGTAACGTTGAGGATCGCGATTCTAGCGTGTCAGGGATTGAGCCAGGTTTCCTCGTCAAACAAATTGCATTCCGCTTAATCCAAAGCTCCCCTTCAGGTATCCGCTCCCCGCCACCATAAATGCTAACATCATGGTGGGCTAGCGAGATAACATAACGGACTTCAATTTGTTCTGTATCGTCGTAGAGCATTAAATGGCCATGTCTGCAAGGAGAAAAAGAGATAAAAGTAAGCTTCACCGTCACTCTCCTGAATCGGGCTTGGGGGTTTAATGTGAAGACAGACTCACCTCAATATCACGAAAAACACATTCCTCGCCTTCTTCGTGCTTTTACCATTGCCTTTGGCTGGGTCGATGGTCGGAGTCTGTTTTCGATCAAATATGCTCCGATACATGCTTTGGTAGACACTTGGGCTTTCGGCTGCCACAACCTCTCCGGCAGGTGTCGTCCTCTCCGGCGGCTTGCCATTGACCCCTCCTGGAACATATTCCCGGCAAACCGCAAAGTACCCCGCAGCGACATCGGATTCATGGGCTCGTTGGAACTTTTCCGCTAGGACATCTGTGCCAGTTTTTAAGCTAAACTGATCGTCCGTGGGATGCCGGATGCTGTTGGCCCTTGAATCTTCGTCCTCTGTGCCAGGCTTAGCTGGTGTCGGGAATGTTAGATAAGCATGGAGGATGATAAAGCTCAGGGCGAGAGGAATGAAGGTAACTCCGCCAAGGACGTAGACAAGAAAATAGCCGCTAAATGACCCCATGGAGAGCTATTAGAGGAGATAACCGACAGCCTCCATCGAGAATGGTGAGGAAGATGATAGCTTCGCTGGAAGGAGACGTAGCTGAGGGTATTGCAAGCCAGCTGACTTAGAGCTGAAGCCAGCACTAAAAGGGAGGATTGAGTCCAATTCCCAAATCCTGCAGGTTAAGTGGGTGATCAAATCACTCTACTCAGGAGATATGCTGCCGGAGTTACGTGCAAGGAAGAATATCCAAGGTTGTTTCGTGGCCAGATGGTTTCTGGGAAGTTATTGCTGTGCATGCTGCCAATGACAACGGACCGCATGGTACTTGTTGATACTACTAGCGCAGGCAACGATTGGCTGCGTAGCACTGTAGACCCGAGTACCAATGTTGGCATATTTAACTTCACCAAGCTGCTTGGACGCGCCAAGATTGATACCATCACGTGAGTCACTGTATGCGTGAACTTGACCAGGCCTTGAGGAAGATGAAACTTTTTTTATACAAAATAGATATTCTTGGGAAACTGGAATCTAATTTAGCATACGGAGTCCCGAAGCCATATATGACAGTTATGAAGTGGAAAAGCTCCATAATGAGTCGTTAATCGGTCCAGGGTAGTACCATTCTGTGGAACGTTTATGTCGAGACATTCTCATGCCCATGCCCATGCGCGCGGTTAGGGTCTCAGAAAGGGAGATCTGGAGATCTGCTGATATATAAATATAATAGAATACATGGTCGTTGCAGTCGTCTCCAAGAGATTTTAGTTATGTGCTGTACAATGTTAACGTTGCTATATAGAGTTGCGCCCCAATTGGTGGGTCCAAGTCGAACGACGATATCCCTATCCCTATCATATCAGGGCATTGTATCGATTCAAAAGTTCTTTCACTTCCCCTTGCCAGTGGCCAGCTTCCATGGCTACCACACGAGCTGTCTTGCCATCATCCGTCTTTATACCCCGTGCAAAAGTCGGGTGTTCCAACACGACTTTTAATAGAGTTGGATCACCCAGCTTCGCCGCATAGTGCACCGCCGCCCACCCGTCCTGGCCAACAATATCTCCGACATCATCAAGCTCTAGGAGTGTTACCGCACAGTCAACACTTTCATGACGCAATGCCTCAATGAGTGCCGTATTCCCGTCGCGATTTTTCACTCTGAGCATGAGCTTCTCGTAGCCTGGTAACTCCAACAAACTTTCCAACGCACTACTCTCCCCCTGTATACATATATGGTGAATCAAAGTATTCCCAGTATTGTCCAGCAAATCTAGCCTCGCTCCATGTCGAATCAAACATTTCATACACTCCAGATCATCCAGGAAATCAAAAATGGGCGGCCTGCCATCTTCATCTTGCGGGTTAAGATCCAACTTTGCTATATTGCTGGCCTCGCAAAATAGCGCCACTGTCTCACATCTCCTCTCCCCCCGATCTGAAAGCCCCGCGTAATGCAACGCAACCTGCCGGTTTTCTTGCCTCACATTCGGATTCGCACCCGCTTCAAGAAGAAGTTTTACACAGTCCACTAAACATCCCTGGGCAGCCATCATGAGAGGCGACTCCCCCCACACGTTACTCTGATCAATATCCAACAATTGCGGATATCTTTTACATATCTCTAGCGCATAGCTCAAACTAGCCAAAGCATTGGACTCCACTGCAGCGTGTAGAATATTCGCATTTAAATTCGACTGGATGAACGGATCCGCGCCCGTATTCACCAAAATTTTCATCTTATCCGCCTGCCCCGTAGCACTTGCCCAATGTAGTGGTGTCCAGTGGAATTTGCGATCTTTCTGATCTACTAGGTTTTGTATGATTTTCCCAGTATCTGGGTTCTCTGCCGCCGAAACGCGGAACTGCTCGATGATTGTGACGAACAGTGGAGATCGTTTTTGGTATTTAACTCGCCACTGGGACCAATTTGTGCCCTGCGGGGCGTTGTTGGCAGTGTCGACGAAATCAATGAGTGCTTCGAGGGTCGGACGCTCTAAATCGTCCGGATCGTAGAGATCAAGAACAGCAATGTGGATCGGGGTGAAGTCGTAGTCATCGATGTAGTCGTCTTGCTTGGAGAAGACTTGGACAATGTCCTTTTCGGTTTGTGTAGCGTCTGCTCCGCGGGATTTCAGAAAGGCGAAGTCGACGGGTTTTCTAAAAAGAGGGTGGTTAGGTTGGCATACAGGCGACATTGGAAACTGTGTTAACATTGGGATGAAGAATATGTTGCAGACCGTGCTCCAAGATCCGAAACTTCAGTCTCTGCGCCCAGTTCAACAAGATACTGCACGGTTGGCAATTGTCTTGCGTACGCGGCAGTCTAAAAACAATTAGCAAGGCGACCAGGCGTCAGCAAAAGATTCGAAATAGCAACAATAAATGATAATACTGGAAGTGGTAATAGTGCTGCTCGGAAGGAGAGACGCACGTGTAACAAGGACCACCCATCAGGGGCCGTATCCCAAGGCGTCGCCTCCCCTGACTGAATTGCTAATTTCAACTTGTCCAGATTTCCATGTTTGACATACCGCATGGCGTTCGATCCCTCTGGGACCATACGGTAGGTATTCAGTCGATATCTAATTTGGATACTACTCGTCGACATCATATTTGACATGGCTTTTTTAAAGAACGATACCGGGATGGGCTTTTCCTGCGACGTTGCGGCTGCACAGCTTGGATCTGAACAGTCAACCTTGGGTTTGCTGTTCTCCCGAAATACCCGAGTGTTGAAACGTGAAGACTGCTCCTTGGATTCACTAGTGCTAGGTTCATCGTGGCATTTGCAGTAACAATCATGTCGACATGCACGGCGAATGATTAATGAGCCTGTTCGGCGGGTTTCCAGTAAACTGCTAGATTGGGATGGGGTGTCACTACCTCGCCGGTCCCTCCGGACTGGTACTGATAGATTATTATCAAATGAGGTAGCAGTGGTGGAGGAAGTGTTTTTGGAAGACATCGAGCTCCGTGACGATGGCGTTGATCCGAGAGATACTGCCGTTATGGATGATGAATTCGAAGACGGATATCTCGAGATTGGTGATAACCCTGATTCTGATGCATCCTCGAGGAATTGAGGCTCACTTGCCATCTCCTCAACGGCAGTCGAGCATGCTTCTAGGAGCTGTGGATGCTGATTGCATACTGCAAGGAATGTTTCCCTGTCGGACATTTAGCACTCAAACAGCTCGGGGGCAGGTAATGAAGTATTACGAACAAATGTGCGAGTGATACGAAACTATGTAACTGTGCACACTGGGTTTTGATCTGTTTCCCAAGCGTTTCAAAATGCGATTTATTCTGGAGGAATCTAACCCGACGAAAACTTGAGTTTTCAGTCTTATAAACCTGGGTGAGGCGCTTCTCAATATCTTTAATGGTGGCCGATCCATCATTTATAGCCGTTCGCAGGACTTTCTCGGATATATTGTGCTTTGTTTGACGACTGCGTAGGACACGTTCAAAGCCCCTCAGTGCTTCCTCAAAGATCTCAAGGTCGTGCACGAGTTCACCGAGGTCTCTCAGCGCATGCTTATAACTTTTTATTAAGTCCAGTGCCCCTTTACTAGCCCTGAGTAGAGTTGCAATGGACGCGATCAATCCGATTGCCGACACAGGTTCCATACTCCACTATCGGATGGCTAAAGGCAAAGGCTCGTGATTATATATCATCTTTGCTTTGAGCAGTCCAATGTATTGTAAGCACACCGTGAATGTGTCACTTTATCGGCGTTGGTGCTTAGTAGTGTTCGTCAGGTTCAAGTAAGTCCACCCAGATTGCGCACTTCGCAAGGTCTTGAGGCTGAGAGCAGCGGGCACGAGCCAGGGTTGTCTTATCACTAAGCCTGGATGGTTTTGGCCCCCTCATCTCCACGCGCCCCGTTTCCTTTCAATGGCTTGTTGAAGTTGTCACCTGGACCTTTACTGTTGGAAGCCCTCACGCTAATCCGCGTAGCGTCGGGGAGGGTATTGGCCAACCCGGCCCACACCCACTGGTAGTAGAAACAAACACATGCCTCTAATGTGCCTGGGTTATTTTCTTCCAAGATGCTATTTATAGGGCGGGCAACAAGGATCCAGCAACCAAAACACAACGCGTCAAACAGCCGTGGACGTTACAAGTGATGATGAGAGCCATGTACTCCGTATTGCAGGAGCCAAGCATGGATGAGAAAGTTGGCGAGCGGGCCGTAGGTTAGCGCCGCCGTAGCCTTGCCTCGAGCGCTAACTTTCGCCCAATCGAGCAGCTAGCCAAGAACGAAGAAAGTACAGTATGTGCGGGACAGAATCTGACGATTGGTTAACTTGGGTGTCTACTCAAACTCAGGAGGTGCCTCACCCTGCTGGTTGATACTGCGGCTCAGCGCAGCCTGAGCCTGATTTTAAGCCGACCCCGCTAAACTTCGCAAGGTTTGAACATGGTCGATAATTTATTCCTGGTCGATATTGCTACCTGTTTCCTTTAGAGGACGGATTCAATTTTCTTTAGAATCTCCTCTGCAGGCATGGCTCCAATCCGTGATCTTGTTCTGCCAGATGCGCTGTCGCCGTCGCTCCACCTCGACCATCCGACCGACGCAGAAAATACTGCGATCTGGAGGCTCACCTCCGGTGAATGGAAGGATGCGCTTCCCGTTGATATCTATCTCGAAGAATCACTATATCTCATGACAGTTCCTCTTGCAAAAGACGGGGGCATGACTCAGTGGGTGCTGGTGGATGAGAACCTCCCGCTGGATCAAAGGCCGCTCCTGGCATCCTGTGAAACATTTCGTAAACGCTCGTGGGTCAGCGATAAACACGGCAATGTATCTCACCACATTACCCATGGCGTTGCTAGTGTTTATTGTGACCCCAGATATCGCGGTCGCGGTTACGCCTCACGATTAATGAGGGAGCTGGCTCAGGTGCTACCAAAATGGCAGACGACCAGAACCGAGAAATGCATTGCCAGTGTTCTGTTTTCAGACATCGGGAAACAATTCTATACAAACCTCAAATGGCAGGCCTTTCCAAGCTATCATGTTGAATTCCCACCCTCATCTGGGGGGATATCAGTGGGCGGGGCGTCAACCGCCACACAGCTATTTGCGAAAGATCTTGCAAAGCTCTGTAAACAAGATGAGGCACTCGCTCTGAAGTCAATGGCTGCGCCATGCCCGTCTAGTGAAAAAACACGTTTTATGATCGTGCCAGATCACGATCACATGCTCTGGCACCATTCGAAGGAAGAGTTTGCTACCGAGGTCCTCTTCAAGACAAAACCTCAGGTTAAAGGTGCAATCGCTGGAGAACCTGGGAGTCGGGTTTGGGCAATCTGGACGCACCGATTCTATGAACCTCCCAGAGACTCGGCCTCTAGCAATACTCTCTACATCCTGCGGCTTGTTGTAGAAAACCAGAGTGTTCTGGATAGGCTCTCGGCGGAGTACCATGAACAAGTGGCGGGGCTAAGAGCTGTGATTCTCGCTGCACAGGCGGAGGCTGCGGAGTGGGGTCTGCAGCATGTAAACTTATGGGGCCCTTCTGCTCAAGTTCAGGAATTAATAAAGCGAATTGGAATAGAGTATCAAGAGGAAGACCGCGGAGAAGAAGGGATTTGTAGTCTGCGATGGTACGGAAATGGGAGCGGTAAGAAGGACTCAGTGGAATGGATTGGGAACGAGAAGTATGGATGGTGCTGATCGGCAACAAATTAAATTCTATAGCGGTTGAGTAAAATGCCATTTTCGAAATATCTAGACCTGTCTAAGATAACCGCCATCGAGTGTAGATGTAGCCTTGCATACTTTTTCAATCCTTCTTGGGAATCTCCATTACTCCATTGACGATGGCAGATTGCCCGTCTAAAGGGCAGAACAGGAGAGATAATTCCTCGTAAAGGACAGACTGCCCATTCTTTCCAACCCCTTCCAATTGCATCTGAATCCGTCCTTTATCCTCAAATCCGAGCTTTTTGTACAACGGCCACGCGACCATGGTGCTCTCTAGCTGTATCGGAACATTCTCCTTTGTGCTGCGCTCCAGTCCCCACCGTATGAGCATCGAGGCCGCACCGCGGCGTTCATGCCTTGGATGAGTTCCCATAAAACTCAAACCTAAGAACAAATAAGCATACATCAGGCCAGCAGGTCATGTACAGTATAATCATGTCACTACGAAATCAATGAACTTACAGTAGCAAGGTGTTGTCCCAATAACCTCGTTGCTCACTTCCTCCACTCTTTTCGTCCACTCATTTAGAATATCCATCCTGGTGCCTTCGGGCCATCGCCAAGGTGCCTCAATATACGACTCAGTATCAAAGACGGGGCGCTTCCATTTGGCGAAGCTAATGATGCCCTCCTGATCGTGAACAACCAGAACTGCCCATTGTGGATCGCGTATTTCTTCAAGTGCCTTCTCCTCGAGTGAGGTTCGCAACCCGGCAAGCAGGGTGGGCGTTGGGAACTGTGCCCGTAGCATCATGTTCTCGCCAAACGAGGCCAGGTGGATATTTGCGATTTGGCTTACATCCCCCTCCTTTGCGACTGAAAGGGTGAGTGGCATCATGAAATAGTACCAAAACGAACTAGTAATAAATGGTCAAGATGAGTAGCAGTATCAGATGTCTACTATATAGGGAACATATTCGACATACTATCAAGCTTAAATATCCCGCCTCTTATATTTGAATATAAGATGGTGCTTGGGTCAGGCTCTTTGTAGCCTGGTTGTTTCAGCCCGCCGTGATCCCTCCCTCTATGAGACTTTTTTGGACGCCAATTGCTATTTATCAATGATGTGAGAGATTCTGCACCATTAAAGTACGCTGAGTGTTGGATCTCCACCAAAAAACCACCATAATCTTCGTATTAACTTTATCGAAAAGCACCCACATAGTTGGAGGATGCCAAGATGCGACTAAATATCCACTGTAATTCTGTATGCAGAATTAAAATGCGAAAACAACGGAGATGTACGGTATCAAGGATATAGTTGATAGTTCCTGACAGCCCTGTTTACTATGTCTCACGGAGCATTTGTGCCCACCGGTTAGATTGTATACAGCAGTATATACCTGCGAACGCCAGTTACATGAGCCTCTCAGTTATAAATCATTCCATTTATGCGGTTCTAGCAGCAGGTCGCATGGTACTCTTCATACCTAGCTGATTTATGAACAAAAAACAAAAGTATACAACACTATAGAAAGGGTACTACTCATTCATCCTGAAGGAAGGACAACGGAACGCTTCCAAGCTATTCCAACACATCAAGTCTCTTCGGCTGCGCCTTGAGGTCACCACGGGTATTGCTAGAATTCAAACGCCTTAACCACTGTTTGAGAATTCGATTGGGCTGATTAACTAACCTCATTCTCCCAAGTACAGAATGTCCCCGTGTCCTGGATATTCTTGCTCCGAATCACATCAACCATGGCACTGACGGACTCCTCTGCGGTAATCTGGCCACCGTCGAGATCCCAGGAAATTTCAATTTTACCCATGTCATTGGCCGAAGTTTGTTATTGAGTGCAATATGGCATATATATTAATAGCAGCTTGAAACTATGTACTCACGTCGCAACTTCTCCTGGGTGGAGAGCTAGAATAATAGTTTTTCGTCCCTTCCGCTTCAGTTCTTCCGTCATATGCTGTAGGATTTGTTAGCTAATTCCGCGACGAGGTTGTAATAAAGGAGAAACATACGCGGACGGCCTGGTTGAGGGCTGCTTTTGATGCCGCATATGCACCAAAGCTAGAACGGTATCAGTTGAGGCTCTGGCTGGCTACTTGGTGGATGAAGGGATAGCTTCGACATACCCATCCTCAAAGTCGAGGAAACGCTGGGTGGATCCGGAATCACTGGACATGAAAGCTATCGTGCCAAAGGACACGTTTGTCAACCGGAGGAGTTTCTGAGCCACGATTATCGGGCCAACGGTATTGGTGTGCAAATGGTCTGAGGCATCCCAAACCTGGCTGATTGTAGGCGCATCTCGCGGCATTGGCCTCGAATTCGTCCGCCAGATCCTCACCAAAGGGCACCGTGTGGTGGCTACAATCCGCAAGCCCAGCGCTGCTCTTGATGTCGTTGTTCGAGAAGCCCCCGATCGCGCAAATATTTTGACATGCGATGTGTCAAACAACGACAGCATCACTGTAGGAAAGCCCCTCGTAAAGTTTCCTCTGGGAGTTAGTATGCAGAGACAATGCTGAGCATCTCCCTATGTATAGAAATTCATCGATCAATTCGTCCAAACCGGAGAACAGAAAATCGACTACTTTGTAATAAATGCTGGTATTCTGGAGTATCCGAATGTAAGTGCCGAAATGCCCCCCCGGAGCTATTTGACCGATACGACTAACATGACCCTCAAGAGAACTCTCGACATGTAAGTGGACTGCGTCTAAACAATATTCTGGCGGCTATCCCAGGTTTTAACTGGCGTTGGCAAAGGACTTTTGACCACTTCGCCCACATGGCCAAGTATTAAGTGCTCCAGTTAGGGTTACCGGGCGGTCATTAGCAAAACTAATCCGTACTTATTGAACGGGCGAACACGATAGGGTCTTATATACTCCGTGCTCGGTACGGAATACTCCATAAATACTAGTAGACTCCAATTACTACTCCACACTGATGGAACCCCCTTCTGCAACACGGCGGCGGCCCGTTCATTAGCCGTTCCATGGTCATTATAAGGTTCACGGAACGTGTGCTAGTTAAAGAGTAAATTTAGTTTGATGGCGGATCAGCCTCACCATCAACACACCAATTATTATTAGTTTAGCTACCGCTTTTATCAGTTTCTCGAGGATGAGCTGCAAATCGTGTCTGAATCTTGACGTCGTGTGCGGAATGAAACGGGCTTTTCTCAGAAGGCTATGGGTGATTCTCCCCTCCCGTTTTTACGGATGATTTGCATTTTCTATACGAGCGGGGCAATAACAGGTGGGGCAGATTTAAGTAAGATCATGGAGATCGGTCTCCCAACTAGTACTCTGTAGTTGTATGGAGTTTATATTCGAAGATGACAGGCTGTAGTGATCAAGAGTTTGTGTCACTACAGGCAATTGAACAATGGGATGCTGATAGCGACGTTTGAGGAGAGCCGGATGCCTGAGCTAAGGCTAGAAGTTATGATTTTTACACAATAGTACGGAGTATGGATACTCCGTAGACATTTTCAATATGAGAAAAAGTGCGCAAGCGAATGCGGGCAGGTTTGAAATGCTGTTTAACCTGAAATTCGGGCTCAAAAATAAGAAAGTAGTAGATCACTGCCGAAATTGAGTTGAGACACAAGGTCGCCGGAAGCTCAGAAGGATATATACACACACACACTTCCCAGTCTACTCCGTACAAGGTTTCCAGATAGCTTTCCACACTCCTGCAATCCACGTCTATATCGTGATGTTTTTCAATTGCTTTCTCCTAATATTGGCCTGCACGGCCACAGGGACACATCCTGTCAGCGCTTCGACTGGAATCCAACGTGTCCTTCCTGAGCCTGAATCCGTCATGGATGCAATCCCCTTCACGACGAGGGCATACTGGATACGCAGAGCCAACCAAGCGCTCTCTGACCTGGACTCGCCGTGTCCCGTCGCTGCTTTTGGGACCGCCATTGTGAATCATTCCACTACGGGAGAGTTGGGCGACTTGATCTGTATTGGTATAAATGAAAATGCAAAAACTGGAAATCCAGCTTTGCATGGTAAACTATCCAGACGTTCCTCTATTCCTTACGTTTGCTCTTCAGATCTGCTCTATCGCCAAGGAACATGAGTTAGACAACGCATGTCCTGCTTTTTGGTATTCTCGGCTCACTCATATCCTTTCAAACAAAATAGGTGAAATTGCAGCTATCACGAACTGCACTAACATCTTAACGACAAGAATGGCCCATTCAAAATGACGCCCATCCAAGCGCTGCAAGCATTCTCTGATTTTACTCTTTATACCAATGCTGAGAGTTGTGCAATGGTATAAATTAAACCCGCCATTTTGTTTGCTCCCCCTTCCCGCCATCCCCATCATCACCCACCCACCCCTTGCTACTGCAACCCCAACCCAAAACCCCGTTCGTTCTAACTTTTCACACTTTCCTCCAAAAATGAATTTCAGTGTGCTGCTGCCATTCGTTGGTCGGGATTCAAAGAATATGTCTATGGGACATCTATAGAAACGCTGATTCGAATGGGATGGGGTCAAATTCGCATTTCGTCACGGGAGATTTTCGACCATTCATCCGATCTGCCCTCGTCGTCAAAACTCATAGCAGACGTCTTGGCGAATGAGACTGATCCATATTTTGCATGGCAGTTTGATTCATCTGCATCGTGCCCCAAGGGTTGTGATAGGCCTCGACCTGGCAAAGGTTGTAAGCCGCTCGAAGGTAGCCCCAGGCTTTGTCATCAGCAAGGATTGCGGTGATTGTATAGCTTTCTTTATTCCCTCCTGCAATATATATTATAGCATTTCGGGAAATATCATTTGAGGACTTTAGCCTGGTCACTTATGCACATCTTGACGCTCAAACCAAGGCATCGAAATAACAAAACAGAGTTCAAATCGTAACTTCCCATTTGGTAACGTCAAAATCACCAACTTAGAGGACTCTCCTCACTCCGGTCCTCAAGAAGCTTAATGACGGGGTCCACAGCCGCTCGCGTACTCCTGAGCTGGGACCCTTGTCTAGTCCGCGTATAGAAAACAGGACAGTCCTTGCTATCACACCTGACATCTTCGCCCCACGAAAAGCCCATGCACGAGCGGCATATTTTCTGTAGATAGACTTCCTTCCGCTCCTCTTTCATCAGCCTATTCTTCAGGTGTAGCAGCGAGACGTGGCTGTCCCGAAAACAATCATTGCAAATCTGCTCCTCGCCTTCATCCAATTTCTCCCGACACACAACACACGAGCACAATTTCATATATGACTCCAGTGTCTTTTTCATTGAGAGCACCCCTTCCTTATAGTTGGCAGGGTCATGATATCCCCCGCCTTCTATTCGCCGCACGCGCTGGTACTTGGGCATCTCATCATACCATTGTCTGATGTTGGCGCCAACGAGGTTGAAAATCCGCTCAAGCGGTGGGATGAGGTTTTTGGAAATATAGTACTCTGCGTCTAATTCTAGCTGGGAATCGTGTAGCAGGACTTCTGGTGGGACACAGCGGTCAATAAGCCTTGCGCCAGGCGCGCCAGAAATCACCACATAAGGAACCCGTTCTCCATATTGCGCTTCCGTCCTCGGATCTTCCAGCATCCGCTTGGCACTGATCAAGGCACCGGGAGGTGGCATTCCCCGATCGCTGTATGTCCCCAGCCGGACTTCTTTTGCAAAGCAGAAGTCTTGAATAGATACCTTTCCCTGCATGATTTTAGCACATTGTTTCTGGAAATAGTTCTTCACTCGACTAAGATCGGCCGTCTCGAACAGTATTTTAAGCGCTTTCTCCTCGATTTTCTGCTCTGCAGGTGTTCCATCACGACGGACAGTTTCGATCCCTTTGGCATCGAAGTCCGGTTCCTTCTGCAAACGGCTCTCGTATTTGTATCCAACATATCGTTTCTTCGCTAAGAGGACGCACGGATGGTAAACCTTCTCGAACTTGAGCTTGACAGGGCGGGGATTTGAATCCGTGACAGTTTTCGCAATTTCTTCACCAATATTAAAGGCCTCATCTCTCGTACGTCCCTTGAGATAAACGAAAATACTATCGGTATCCCCATATACTACCTCTGCACCCCATCGCTCGACAGAATGTATCAGAGCAATAGCTTTTTCCAGCGTCTCTCTGGCTGTTTGAACGATACTATCCGCGATTTCCGCACACGGCATTCGACCAGAAAATGAAGCAGATGTATACCCGTACGTAACGTTGGCGATCAGCTTCAATGCTAGTTGACGGTTATTAAGTAGACGCTGCAAATACTTGTTGTCCTTGTCAGCCTTCATCCCACCCTTCACCATGACCCTTGTTTCCAGAATTTCGACCAACATTTTCGCTAACAATGATTTGCGAACCTCTTGCTTGGCGTATATGATACCGTTGGGCGCGATGTTGATCTGATCTTTTAACAGTTCAAGGATGCCTGCTGGCCTCCTGAAGTCAATGAAGCCCAACTTATTCTGACCCCGCCAATTCACAACTCTTCCCAGGCACGTTGAATAGCAGTAATTGTAGGCGATCATGATACTTGGATAGAGCGACTGGAAGTCGAGCACTAAAAGTGGGCTGGTGTAGAAATCGCTTTGCGGCTCCATGACAAGTGGCAAGCACTCAAGTGCATTTTGCTGTCCGACTTGTTTTCTGCCTGGGGAGATGAGGATGAAGTTTTCCGGCTTCGCGATGCGGAACATGAGCGACTCGACCTTGAATTGGGACCCTCGCGAGAAAACGGAAAAGAAGTCGATTCCCAATATTCGAGCCTGTTCACTAGTTCTGGAAACCAATTCGTTCGACTCTATGATTCTCAGGTCCAGCTGAGCACGTGAGACAAAATAATTGATGACTTTCGCAATATCTCGAGGTTTCTTGCTCGTAAACCATTTCGTTAAATCTTGGAAGGTGTAATGGGGAATGCGTTGGTGAAGGAGATGGAAGACTACGTTTTCCATGGTATATTGCAGCAGGTTGAGTTCGCCGCGCATGGCCCTCCATATGTTGATCATATGCCGACCAGTAACACGAATTGATGACGTATGATTGAAACCCCAGCGGTCATTTTCTTTGCCAATACGCCCATGAGCATCTGTTTTCACTCTTGACAACTCGTCACAAAGGTCATAGTCGAATTTATACCTAGCCCGCTCAATGAGGTATCCCCACGAGCTATTGTGTACCTCATAGCCCGTCAAAATATCCGGATCCCGCCGCCTCACAACATCAACGAGTTTCGTCAAAATATCAAGTTCCGTAGGCTCCTCGTCGAGCTCAGTCACCGTAGTAGCAGATATCTTAGCTGCGAGACTTTCATTTTCACGCAGGGCAATAACTCCTGTAGTCATGCCACCGGAGTCATCATTGTCGTCAATAGTAGTGTCGCCGTCTTGCACACACCAGAAAATACATGAAATTTCATCTTCTTCGGGATTCGGAACCAAAGTGGCACGGGTATTCACGTGAACTTCTAAACTCATAACACTCATATATTGAGCCTCTTGTCGTACATTTCTCGCCGGGTGTTTCTGCGAATACTTGAAACCATTGCGATTCTTTTGAGTTGGCCCCTCTATCTGAGAAAGAGCCGAACTTGCAGGCTTTTGTGTAGTAGGAAGGTTCTCTCCAGTATCTTTCGCTTTCTGGGTTTCATCCTCAAGCCATTTGGCGACTTCACTACGGCTTGGTGCAACAGGTGCAAATTCCCAGGTCCGTATTGAGCAAGCTTTGCGGAGCCTGTTGTTCTCTTTTTCAAGCGCATCTCCACTGGTAGTCACTGGTGTCTTGTCTCCGAACAGGGCGCGAGAATAACCAGTCGGATCGAACGGAGGCAGATATGGTACTGTGGTGCTTTCTAGCTTAAATTCCCTTCCAGCATATTCCCGTGCACGATCGGGGACGTCTTCCTCATTGCTATAATGAGGGCCTTGGTAAATAATAGAAGGTCGGCCGTCATCGCGCATTGTCGCCAGCACTTCAGAGAGTGAGGGGCAGCGCGGAATGAAAGTAAAAGCTTTATCCTTTTGCGGTATATTGAATGATTCGTAGAGGTTTCGCTGAGACTCCAGAACGGATGAAGGCGTCCCTGATTGATTTAATATAGAAGAACTGCCAGAGGTGTGGATGGTAGTTTCTGCTTCAGGGGCGGAGACCGATCGGCTAGAGACTTGTTTTGAACCCTGCGGTTGTGATTTCTGCGACGAATTATCCTGCTGACTCAACCTTGAAATAGTTGCGGGATCGTGCGGATCCTTGACCACATTGAAGGAGATTCGTTTGTTTGCATTATTGCTTCTGGTAAGCTTTTGAGATTGCTTAAGCTGTGGTGAAGGCAGGTGGCTAACAGCTACGGATCCTAACTCTGTAGATTGATCCATAGGAACGGCTTTTGCCGTGGCGCTAGTGGATGTATCGTGGTGAGCCGTACCCAGGATAGCTGGAATCTTGCTATCATTGCCTAGTTTAAGCCGTTTATTCTCCCTATCCGCTTTACCTACAGATGAATTTGGGCGTTTTGACAATATCGGGCAGGGATTTACGTCACTGATAAACTCTTCGTCGATCCCAAAAACATCCTCTTGGCTGTTAATCAAGTCCGTAGATGGTCGGACCCCGACATGTGTCAACTCCGACAAATCATTTTGCTTTTCAATCACGTCCTCAGTGTCACCACTGGAACCATTTTGACGTGCAAGGTCTAACGAGTTCGCAAGCTGTTCCGTGGTTTTGGGCTCTAGGTCGCCTGCAATCTCAACTTCTTGCTCGTGAAGAAAGCTGTCATTAACATCATCCGAGTCATCCGAATCATATGAAAGGAAGTCTTCCTGCCCAGGAAGAGTTATAAGGCTCTCGTCTACTTCGACATGTGCCCTTGACTCCTCTGCTGCTGTATCATCCAATCCTAAATCCTCAGGGGGTAGAGCCTGTATGTTGCCAGGAAACAGGTCCTCAACACTACTCAACGCAGTTCGAATAGCAGCTTCGAAAGGCATCGTTGCAACAAAATCCGAGAAAGTCGGCTTTCGCCCAAGATGTTCCTCATGTGCAACAGTTTTCACTTTTGCTCTATACTCCTCTTCATGAACCCAACCTCCAGGACCCACGTTCCTAGGATCTGCAGACATGGAAACTAATTCTTCAGGACTGAAAGAGCTGCTTCCATCCGTGTCGGAGAAATTCAGCTTGCTCCTCCTTCGTCGGGCTTCCTCCTCCCATAACCCAGCCAAGCTGGGTACAAGCTTCTTGTCCGGAGCTTCTAAAGGCTGAAGCATTTCCACGAAGTCCTGATGTATCGACCGCTCCTTAACCTCGAAACGATTTACAATATCCTGAACATGGATATCAACTTCTAAATCGCAATGGCTCTGGCGCGATAATGTTGAATTATCGAAAACGGCACAGGCTGGAATGGAGCGGTCATGCCAAATATGTGTGGAGTTTTCAAGGTAGGCAGGTATGGGTGCCCTGAATGTAACTTTGCTGCTTTTCAGGTATGCACAGCCGTACAAATTGTAATCACACATCCATTGTGCCAAATACTGTAGATGGCTCTCGTACGGTTGAAGAACACGTTTCATCACGGCGCCTTGCCTCAACAGGTCGGCGAGACGCGTCATATTCATTGGGTTGAACAGGTATATCTTAAAAAAGAACCTGTATCCGACATGGTAACCGTAAAAGGGAACACCCTTCACGAGGGTAATGTGGGCGATATACGCCGTCTTCTTTTCATATGCATTTCGGCGATAGCTCACCGCCAGAGCGTGATCGATAGACAAGTGAAGAGTGCGGATGGCAGTGTTTACTGGAGAATATTAGGCAAAAAATTCCATAAGAATAAAGCAACTTTGCAAATTATCATCTTTTCTTTTCTTTTCTTTTTCTGAGATCGTTTCTCTAACCTTCTTTGGGATTCAAGCTTCCCTGATACTCGATGTATAAGTATGGGAATGCGCCATGTATGTGAGCGCAAACCTTTTGCCCCGTCTCCGTCGCGCCGAAAACTCGGATGATGGGAACCTTTGGGCGTGCACCTTTAGGGGCTGGGCCAGCATTGACAGGGAGTTGAGGGTCAAACGTTGTTGGGATTGCCTGGTAGTGATCGATGCAATTTAGTAGAACTTGAAACTTTTCCATCTGCTAGCTGGTTGCGGGGAATATGGGGATAGACATTGCTTTGCGTTTGTAGTGATATTCATAAAGTTAGATGATAATATAGAAAGAAACATTGACCCAGAAAGGAATATTCCAACTGAGAGCTCACAATTTTTGTTGGTTGTCGGTGTCGATTGTCGCCTGTTAGGCTAGAGTTGTTTAGTTTACATCCTGATACGACCTCAATGCGCTGAGATTAAGCGGGCAATGACGGAGTGGCGCCACATCACGTGATTCGATATCAAAATGACCTCTGGTTTTCTCCAGACCAGCTTCACTACAGCTTCAGCGTCAGCTTCCACTTCTTCCACTTAATCGCCTGTGAAGATAGAAACTAGTCTTCTAGCGAATACCTGATTTGCGCCAGAGCGAACTACAGGACGACAGTTTTATATTTCCCATCCTGTCAGCATGTCTCGGCGACCAACAGATGTGGCGTCGAAAGAACGCAACGAGTATATTCCTGCTTTCATCTCCAAGAAACCTTTCTATGTCGACGACGAGTCCTCCGCAAATGACTACCTCGAGCATCAACGCCTCCAGAAATCCAAAACAGACCAACAAAAATGGTACGACCGAGGAAAACGTGTGGGACCAGCAGCGAGCAAATACCGCAAAGGTGCATGCGAAAACTGCGGCTCCATGTCCCACAAAGTGAAAGACTGCCTGAGCCGCCCCAGAAAGCTGGGAGCGAAGTGGACTGGGAAGGATATACAGCCAGACGAGGAGATTCAAAAAGTGGATCTGGACTGGGATGCAAAGCGAGATAGATGGAACGGTTACGATGCATCGGAATATCGAAATGTAGTAGAGGAATATGAAGAGCTAGAAATGCTGAAAAAACAAGCGAAAGAACGTGCAGAACGGAAACAGCTACAGACTGGCGACGGCGATGAGGATGACTATGAAGGCGGGGATGGAGTTGAGGAGGAGGCTAGATATGCAGAGGAGTCTGATATGGGCCGCCAACAGAGTACCGCAACGCGCAATCTACGAATACGAGAAGATACTGCCAAATACCTCCTTAACTTGGATCTCGACTCTGCAAAATACGACCCCAAAACCCGCCGGATGGTGGATATGGGCGCACAGTCGGATCTAGCTGCTGCTCTTGTTGCAGAAGAAAATTTCATTCGGGCTTCTGGAGACGCAGCTGAATTTGAGCGAGCGCAGCGCTATGCTTGGGAATCACAGGAGCGTGGCGATAAGAATAGACAGCATGTTCAGGCAAATCCTACCTCAGGCGAATACTTCAGAAAGAAGGAGGCCGAGGAGGCGGAGAAAAAACGCAAGGCTCAACGGCAGGCATTACTGGAGAAATATGGTGGCGAGAAACATTTACAACCGGCTCCCTTGCGGAATGCTGCGGTTATCGAAAACGAACGATTTGTTGAATATGACGAGACAGGGGCTATTAAGGGCGAACCGAAAATGGTTGCGAAGTCGAGGTATGTGGAGGATATCCTCATCAACAACCACACTTCAGTATGGGGCAGTTGGTGGTCAAATTTTGTATGGGGGTATGCGTGTTGTCATTCCACTGTGAAAAACAGCTATTGTACAGGAGAGGAAGGGAAAAACGCGTTTGAGGAAGCTCAAAATATGCTTCTCAACGATATTGAAAGGGCCGGGCAGGAAGAAGATGGAGAAGCAACAGGGACGGAGAGCGCGAAGGAACATAAACGTGATAAACAAACCGTTGAAACAAACCTTGGAAAGCGGACTCTCCAGGAAATGCAGCAGGGGGTTACTGAGGAGGAGTTAGAGGCGTACAAGAAATCGAGAAGTGCAGCTGCTGATCCAATGGCCGCGTTTCTTGGAAAAGATGAGTTGGTCCGTTGATACTTGCGTAGGTACTGTACATACATACCTACAACCTTGCCTTCCTACTAGGTTTATGATTTTTGTTATTGAGCGTGCAAGCGAATGCTGTAATTTTAATTTCTAAATTTATTTACGAAACAAAACAATGTATGAGTAAGGACCGTGTATTACGATATATTATAGGCTGGGTACTTGAATTATATCAACAAGTTCCAACATTGACATGTCAACACGCCAAAATGCCTCCCATTCTGCCCCTGACATATTATTGACAAGTCGTAGTTTTGTTCGAGAACGGCGCTAGTCCCAAGCCAGATGCTTGCGCCCAGGGACAGAAAATCAAAATCAAGAAAAAAGAAAACGATGGGAGAAGAACGAGAACTTGGAACTCAGCGCAGACAGGAGGCGCCGTAGATGATTGGATCGTGGTTTAGATGGGTAAATCATATACAATCACATACAGGAAGTGTCTCAGATTCTGAACATGCTTCGCTCACAATTCCAAGTTGTTTTTTTCGGGGGGCTCTATGAGTCCAAATACTCCGTACAGGACGGAGTTAGTAGTACCAGTTAGGGGCAGGCTAGCCCGGAGGTTTCCCCTAAACGACCAAGCTCTGATGAACCACCGCCGCTTATCCTCCATTCTTTAGTAACTGCTCACATCAACCTCAGCTCAACTTCCCAACCGTCTCATTTGCTACTCCTATACACAACCACACACTCTCTCGCCGCCCATAGCATCCCCACGAGCGAACAGTTGATCTGTTCTCTCGTTTTTGCCCTTCCCCTGACCTCTGTCGATTTCTTTACATTCGTTTGGCCCAAAGAATCCCACCCCAATGAAGGTTCGATGTTCAGCGATGGATCGGTAGCGAATCCTTAAAAGTCGCGACTCTGTTGATCGAGTCCCTGTCGCCTTCTCCTCATTGCTAGATGTATTGACAGTACGAGAAGGCGTCTCATATTCCATCGTACCTAGTCGTTGCTTGTCAATCGCCCGTTACGAGGTGAGAGAGAATAAATGCTTGGTTGAGTTGGGGGGTACTTCGTCTGTGGGAAAGAAAGAAGAAACGGTATATTTTGGCTGCCAACATAAATTGAAATAGGAGATTTGGCCGGCTAGTGGACGTGGATGCCTTTCAACATACCCACATACAAATAAAACCACAAAAATGCCTTTACAAAAACCCATGCCGCAACGGGCTCAGCCAAAGTCCTCCTCCAATCCTCCTCTCAACGATGATTCTGGCTCTGGAGGTAGGCATATGCCCGTTCAGCCAAAGTCCTCCGCTTCAGCCAAAACACAGGCCGCGAAGACTAACAGGCGCGTGCAAGCAGCGGAGGTTCTTCCTCCCTTGCGAAAGATGCAGAAAAATTCGTCTTCGGGTAGTATCACGGACAGCTCCAATTCTAGCTCAATGCCGTTTAGAAATAACACAGAGCAGCGCCTTGCCGGTGCCCCCCTGACTCGCAGGAGACTATCGATTAAGGAGCAGAACCCGACTGTGCGAAATGGAGATCCTACAAAACGGTATTTCTATTTTTTGTTGCCCTTCTTTTTTGTGTTACTATAATTGTTTAATTTATGTTTTTTAGATGTTTTCTTTTTCATTTGTGTTTGTCAGTGAGCTAACCATGGTCCTTGGTGGTGACACCAATTTATAGGCCTTTCACAAATTATTCAAATCCCCATATGCATTCCGAAAACCCTTCCATACAACCCTCTACATCCTACGGACAACCAGGGACTTCGAACTCCCGTTTGAGTTTCCGCTCAGTAACGGTCAGCGGTTCATTGAAGGATGAGAGCGAGACTCCCCCGGATAGCAGTGAATTCCTTACGCCAATCAGTTTCGACGATTTTCATAATAGTATCATGTCGAAAGAGCCCAATCGGAGCCATTTCCCTCTTCCTGGGGGTAGCAACTATGACTCGAAACCTTCGGCTCCACGATCGACACCGCGATGGTCAAGCCAGCAGCCACCACAAAATGGGAACCACGTGCGGACAGGACAGCTGGCTCGACGGGATAGCAATGCTTCACGGAGCACTGTGGGGGGTGTAACTGGAGTGAATGGAAACGCTCAGCCACAAGCACCGACTGCAGCTCGACCACGCCGTTTAAGTCACGCTCCTCCTCCTACCTCTACTACCACAACAACGCGCCCGCCTAGAAAATCAATTGGACCGGGAAGTTTGGTGTCTGACACTGGGGATCGCGTTCCCCCACGAAGACGACCAAGTTTATCTGCAAGGAAAAATACCATGGATGCAAATCGTCCAGGTCAGCCGACTTTATCTTCACCAAGCCTTGAGATTGGCGGTCCTTCAGAGCCTTCGATGTTCCTGAATACACCTAGGTTTCAGAAAGCAAAATCGCTACAGCCACCTTCCCGGACAGCCAGGGATAGCAGGGATAGCCTTAGTATCCCGTCTACTGGGTCAGAACCCTTGAGGTCTTCGTCAAACAATGCAATTCGAACTCCGGGCAAAACCGGGCCCAATCGGACATCGACACCATCATCATCCAAGCGGATATCTGTTATGCCACCCCATGCTCACGGCTTAGGAGCAAGAACAATCAGTCCCACCGATGCTAGACGTATGAAACGAATGTCGCTGATGCCCCAGCCTCCTCCCATGCCAAATACTCCTCCAACTCAGCAAGACATCGTACTTCCCCGGCCTCGTTCTTCGGCCCAATCCCCTTCAATGATACCTAGAAAAAGTGTCACTCCTTCTTCCTCGAGGACCACTCCTGACCCCCATCGCAAATCATACAGTTCGGGGATTTCATTATCTTCCAACACGAGTTATAATTCTGTTCGAAATTCCAACGGTTCCTTGCAAACAAGGCTTTCACAGAACATTTCAACCTCCAGGCTGCCAACTCCGAAACCACGTACGGAGAACACATCTACCAACGATGAGGAAGAAGTTCCCCCGGTTCCAGCGATTCCCAAGGCTTATGAATCACCTAAAACTGAAGGAGAGCCCCAGCTGCCTACTTCTCGAAAATCGAGTCAAGCCTTCGAAGTCGGATTACTCAAAGGTGGTTCAAGACTAGCTTCTGATCCCATCGAAACTCCTACCAAACGATCCACAGAGGATGACTTCCATGTTACGAGACTATCTACCCATCGTACGGAACCTAAACCCAGACCTGCGTCGAATATCGGTCGAAAGAATCTCCAGCCATTGAAGCTCCCGCCACTCAATCTATTACCCTTAAGCGTCCCTATGGCTAACAAAATCGATTCTTTGCGAGATAAAAACCCTCAGGACCCGACCCTGCGCGTCTCCAGTACTCCTCCGCCCCGCCAAACCATGGCCAAGACTCCAACTACTCCAATGACCGCCTCTAAGGCCAGCTTTTTTTCCCATAATATGCACGATCATGAAGCCCTGCCATCCACCCAACCGAGGAGCACCAGTTCGCATCACGCACTCCGCACCGACCCAATACGTTTCCGGGCCGAAAATAGCTCCAGTGCGCTTGAGCCTTTGGATGTTACGTCTGACCACAGAAGCATTTCTCCTTATATTTCTTCGTCGCTGCCAAAGGCTGGTGGCGAGTTCCCCCATATCCGACCCCAGCTTCCTAGCGAATACTCCAGGAGTAATGCTAGCAGACTCACCGGCCCGCGGCCTCAAACTCAGTTTGCTACTATTTCACCGCGTGTTGAGCCGTCGAGCGTAGCTTCCCAAACGACTGGGAATACCGAATGTGAGAGTAGCGCACCGCCTTTTGCGAGGCGAAACCCTAGCTCTGACCACCAGAGAGCGAAGTCACACCACACCATTAAGGAACCAAGCAACGATTCAGCCAAATTTGGCAGTATGCCTCCTCCAAAACTTCCAGCTTCAGCTACTTGGAATAATCTATCGACTAATAGACAAAGCCCCAATTCCAAACCTACGTATCTGCAATCAAGACGGAAAGCTTCCACCTCGAGTGTTACAAACGGTCTCGCACAACGGACCCAGAGCATCAGCAGCGAACAGAGCCTTGTTCTCAACCCTAGCCCTTCCACGGATGCTGGCGATGCCGACAGTCAACCGAGTCGTTCGGCATCCTCTTTATTATCTCCTGTGCACAAACTTCTGTCAAGCTCCAAATCAACGACATCCAAGTCCCGCACTCAAGATCAGAATCTGGACAGGGATGATTTAGCGGCGGAAGAAGAAATGAGGAAGCTAGGCAGCAAAAGGAAGGATTTCGAGATCGCTGCAAAGGAGTTGGACGAATTGCGACGACGAGCAAGTCCCAAAGAGCGAGTTGGCCCCGCCCAGGCTCTAAAGATGGCCAGCTTGAATATATTCGAAAAAGGTGAAATCATTGATTTCAAGGATATCTACTTCTGTGGCACACACAAGGCAAAGAAACATGTCGGTGACCTTAATGCCCAAAACGCCAATTTTGGGTATGATGATGAGCGTGGTGATTATAACATCGTCATTGGTGACCATCTTGCATACAGGTATGAGATAGTTGATATTCTAGGTAAAGGAAGTTTTGGTCAGGTGGTGCGATGTGTCGATCATAAAACTGGTTCTCTCGTTGCTGTGAAAATTATCAGAAATAAAAAACGATTCCACCAACAGGCGCTTGTCGAAGTAAATATTCTGCAAAAGCTTAAAGAATGGGTATGTTTCTTTCCTTGTTACCTATCTACTGATCTGCCTCGCATTCTAATAAAATTTGAAGGATCCTCACCGACGTCACAGCGTTGTGAACTTTACTCAAAGTTTTTACTTCCGTGGACACCTCTGTATATCGACTGAGCTGCTCGGAATGAACTTGTACGAGTTTATCAAAGCTCATGATTTCAGAGGATTCTCGCTCAAGCTCATCCGCCGGTTTACAAAACAGTTGCTCAGTACTTTGGTCCTTTTACACAAGAACAAGGTCATTCATTGCGACCTGAAACCGGAAAATGTGCTACTAGCCCACCCTATGCATTCGGAAATCAAAGTGATCGACTTTGGCTCGAGCTGTTTTGAGAACGAGAAAGTGTATACATACATCCAGAGCCGGTTTTACCGCTCTCCTGAAGTTATTTTGGGCATGTCCTATGGTATGCCAATTGACATGTGGAGTATAGGCTGTATACTTGCTGAATTATTCACTGGCTATCCTATATTCCCGGGTGAAAACGAGCAAGAACAGCTGGCGTGTATTATGGAAGTGTTTGGACCCCCCGAAAAGCATCTCATTGAAAAGAGTACGCGGAGAAAACTTTTCTTCGACTCTCTTGGGAAGCCCCGTTTGACGGTTTCGTCCAAGGGAAGGAGGAGAAGGCCAAGCTCCAAAGATCTCCGCCAAGCGCTGAAATGTGATGATGACGCTTTCCTCGATTTCATCACTCGCTGTTTGAGATGGGACCCAACACGAAGACTCACTCCAAACGACGCTTTAAACCACGAATTCATCACTGGTATCAAAGCCACCCCTCGGTCACGAGGCTATCTCGCTCCGATACATTCACCTGGAAAACGCATGGCTTCCGGACCCGCTACATCCACCATACGGCCACTTCCTGATCCGCCATCTCTTAGTTCCAAGAGCGGGGGGAGGACCCGAGATATGCCAAGAGAATCTCCCGTTAAACATACCGGACCAAAGCGGAACTCGACCACGACTAACGTATCCGCAGCGAACAGTACTACAAAACGAACATCAAATGGAAACCCAATCTCTGGTTCTGCCTTGCCACGGGTCACAAGAGCTACTAGCGGAAAAGCGGATCTTGCAACAGCGGCAGCGGCGACCAGCTTGGTAAGCTGAAGCCCACACTCTCTGTTGTATCGGTTTTTCTCCAGCTCTATGAAATACTGACTCGATTATTACGATGGTCCAGAAAACAAGGTGATGATCCGTCTTATATCTCCCACAGTCTCACAAACGGGTCTCGGAACTCTTATCGGTGACACCAAAAACTGAAAAAGAAGAAGAAAAGAATACTGCATTGTCGATTTGTTATGACGGTTCGAAATGTCCCCTCGAACACAGTTTCAAATTTTATTCCCAGTTTTATTTCAGTTCATACCCCACCTCTGCGTTTAGGCTTTTTTTCTGTATCCAGTTCGACAAGCTCACTCGCCCACTCACTCACTTTACATTTCGCGAGTGATACATGATATGCCTGCTGTATTTAATGTTCGGTTTTCGTTTTCATGCGTCTGTTCTCAATTTTGTTTCTCAAGATGTATAGCAAATTAGAATCAAAATTTCTTTCCCTGTGTTTTTCTCCCCAGGGAATGGAAACCTTGATTTCTTTTTCTTTTTTTAACTTATGTGACTGCTTCCTTTTCGTTGTCCAGCTTTTGTTGCCCTGCATTATTTTCATTATAGCCTTTCCCGGTTTTCTTTAACACGTGAAAGCCCCTTTTTTTCCATCTCTTTTCTCTCTTCTAGCCTTAGAAAGGCTACCGAGTCGATTATATTACGACGTGTCTCTAACAGCCCATTTTCCATTTATTCATTCTCTTGTGACTTGCCCGGTTCTACATGCGGCTGGTCTTTTCTTTTCTTACTATACTTACTTACCCCGTGTTCATTAGGTCCCCACTCTTTCTCGTTTGCTTTGCCTCACTTTTTCCTAGAGATACAGCATACCCATATCTTGCACAGCTGAGCTTTTGTTTTCATTATGGGAGAGAACATTGTTCTCGGACAGGATATTTTTTTTTAAGTTTATTTTGCCATCCTCGTGCCTCTGTTGCTGTCTCTTACCTCTTCGGGCTATTTCATTTTGCTTCTTCTTTTCTTTACCTTGTCCTGTTCTACTTTGATTGAGTCCTTCGCCGCCACTTCACATTTGACTGTACATATATAACATACATTGACCCAGGTGTCTTGCGGTTCGGGCTTTATTTTAATTGACGCGTTATGTGTGCTTTCTTTCTTCATCCTTTCTCAAGCTAAGATTTCTGCTTTCTCGCTCTATGCCATCTATTGTTTGATTATTTAATATCTTTTTTCTTCACTCACTTGGATCTTCCGTTTTATTCTCTTTTTCCTTTCTTTCTTTTTCAAAAATTCTTTATTTATTTTTGCTCTCTCAATCTTTCTGAGCGCAAGCAGTCACATACCTGTTTCGGATCGCTGTGGCGTCTAGAGCCATTTGCTATTTGTATGTAGATTTTATACATCTGGATATAAAAATAAAAAAGGGGCAACAAATGAGTCTATTTTAAGTTAGCGCCACCGAGTTATGGAAAGCTGGCCGCAAGGGGAATATGGCTTAGTCATCGCCGTTATCAAAGAAAGTAAACTTCTCCATGCTCTAGCCGCAACCATGTCATTTGTCTGCGTCAGCCCTGCTCCATTTCTTATATGATACCCGATTGTGAGCGTAATTGGTGAAGGGGTGGCACATTAAGTGCATTTTCCGTTTTGATTTGGAATTAATATTTCCCCATGTTGCTGTTCGATTGTTGAACGGAGCCTCTCTGGGTTTACTATATATAGATATACCACTTTCCTTCCACCGCCCCGATGAACGGGTTTGCGAAGCACACTCTGGACGATGATGCGTTTGGAGAGAAGCGCGGGGTCGGATCTGCTCTGAGGACCTTTGATGCGTTTCGTAAGTTTTGCCCGTTTGTTATTGCTCATTGGCCTGTTCGCTAGTCCTACTACTACTCTACCGCTCTATCCACAACCACATTCAAATCCCGGCACCACCCACTGTTCATCGATCAATTTCCCAAAGCTAAGAACATCTCAAAAACCAACTTATAGCAAAAACAAAACCTACATATACCTCCTCAACTCGGCGCGGTGGCCAATGGACCATCATCGTCTTCGCCCTGTGCGCCCTCCTCTCCATAAACGAGCTCCGCACATGGTACAAGGGCGTCGAGAACCACCACTTCGGCATCGAGAAAGGTATCTCGCGCGAGCTACAGATGAACGTAGACATCGTCGTCGCCATGCCATGCGACACACTGCGCATCAACGTGCAAGACGCAGCGGGTGATCGAATCCTCGCCTCAGACCTACTCGACAAGCAGCCCACCAGCTGGGCGGTGTGGAACCGGGAGCTAAATTGGGTGACGAGCGGGGGTGGTCACGAGTATCAGAAGCTGAATGAAGAGGATGCGGAGCGTTTGATGGAGCAGGAGGAGGATGTGCATGTTGGACATGCGCTTGAAGAGGCGCGGAGGAGCTACAAGCGCAAGTTCCCCAAAGGCCCGAAGTTAAAGAGAGGGGAGAAGGCGGATTCGTGTCGGATATATGGTAGTCTGGAAGGGAACAAAGTACAGGGTGATTTCCATATTACGGCAAGGGGCCATGGGTATTCTGAGTTTGGAGAACATTTGGATCATCATTGTATGTTTCCTCAACACCCCACCCTACCCCTACTCCTACAATTTCACAACTAACAACGCGGATAAACAAAAAAATGAAGCCTTCAATTTCTCACACATGATTACTGAACTCTCCTTCGGCCCGCACTACTCCACCCTTCTCAACCCCCTCGACAAAACCATCTCTACCACCTCAGCCAACTTCTACAAATACCAATACTACATGTCCATCGTACCAACCATCTACACACGTGCGGGTGTCGTCGATCCATACAGCCAAGCCCTCCCAGATCCCTCTACCATAACTCTCTCCCAGCGCAAAAACACCATTTTCACCAATCAGTACGCTGTCACCTCTCGCTCCCATGAATTGCCAGACGCGCAATCCAATGTCCCCGGCATTTTCTTCAAATACTCCATCGAGCCGATTTTGCTGGTTATTAGTGAGGAGAGGGGTAGTTTACTAGCGCTTCTAGTGCGGCTTGTAAATGTTATGGCGGGCGTGGTCGTGGCCGGTGGTTGGATGTTTCAGATTAGTATGTGGGCATTGGATATAATGAAAAAGAGGCAGAGGAAGTCAGAAGGAGTGTTGAATGGGAAGGTTGCTGGTGATGAGGATGAGTAAGGAGTGGATGGGTAAGTTCTGTGAAAAGAAACCAAGGCTTCTATATCGCTTGGACGGTATTTTGTCTGGGTATTCGTTTTATGTTTTCATTTTCTTGGGGCTATTTGTATTGATTTTTTTCTTCTGCTTTTTTTTGTTTAATAAAAAAAAAGACGGGCATATTTTCACTCTCTGTTTCTGTACGATTGATTCGCTGCGTTTCCGTCGTTGAAAATCTTGGGCCATCTGGAGTTGTTTCAAGAAAGATAAAAATTCTTCTTTCGTTTATTAGTTCTCTCAAGGCGTTGTATTTTCGCATCGCCCCAGTTCCCGGAATATACTCTTTTCGGCATCCTATTATTTATCTTAGACTCTTTTTTCTTTAGCAGTGTCCCAATACAATATGCAGAGCAATTAACTGCTTTGGTACAGTACATTTAAAATATTATGAGGGGATCACAGTATTCTAATGTTTGAGAGCTAGGTTTTTGTAAAGGGGTTCGTTCAGGCTACATGTGAAAAGTTCCTAAGGCAAGTAAAATACAAATATCGCCGAAATAGAATGTGTATCAAACGATAAAGCAAAAACAAAAAAAAGCCAACATAATAATATCTGAAACGATACGAAAACCTTTACCAGCCAAACAATATGCTCACGCCATTCCAGTATTTATCACAGTACAACAGTAGAAAAGACTTTCTTTCCCTGAGCTAGTGATCAACCCCACTCAACAACCAACTAACGAATACCTCAAAGCCATATGTGTCAAATTTCAAACCTCAAAGATCTCACCAAGTCCCACCCCTGCTCCCTGAGCTCCATACCTCGACTCAACTAAATCTAACCTCCACCCTTTCCAATTTTTCAATGTCTCATTGATTTCCTTGACCCGCTCGTCCCTCATCCTCTTCTCTTCAGCCGCCTGGGCCTCCGCGTATGCAACCGGGTCAAAATCCCCATCATCCCAAACGCCATCATCATCACCTAGTTTCTCTGATAGAAGCTGATTACGCGAGTACCCCGTGCCATGGCTGATAGTCGACCCTGTACGACTACGGTGTTCATGTATGGCACCTGCTGGACTACCCGATTCGCCCCTGAAGGCCGCAAGGCCACTAGAGAGCACAGTGGTAAACGATGAATGTTTCTGCTGCTGCGCTTTCCGGCGGGCGTGGTCGGACCCGCTACCAGGTAGCCCACCTACCAGATCTACATCATCAAACACACCAGCTGATGACGCAGAGTCGACAGGATATTCATCTGCATTATCACCCTTACGGTGATGAGCAGCCTCAGATAGCTCGCGCTTCCTCTCTTTCCAGACACCGCGGCGCAGGTCGAAAACTTCACCCTCAAGCTCGCGCACCCGCCTCTCGAGCCGCTGTCGTTCCTCGTCTTCGAGCTCATCGAGACCCTCCTCGTCTCCGGCGTTGCTTGCCTCCCGCTTTCGCAAGCGCTCGCGCTCTTCTCGAAGCCGCAGGTTTTCGTTTTCGATCGTGACTAGTTTGCGCTTTAGCATCGCTGCGTCCTTTTCAAACTTATCCCTCTCGCGAAGACGGATGCTATTCCTATTTTCGGACTCCTTGTGTAAGTTTCCTAGGGCCTGAAGTTTTTTCTCGAGTGTGTCAATCTTCTTATCAGCTTCTGTCTTTGCGGTTGCCGCTTCTTGGAGTTGTCGTTCTAGATTCTTAATTAGAGTTTCTGTGGAGGTTTTGTCAACTCCTTCTTTTACAGCCTTCTCTGCTGCGCGGTTGAGGAAGTGTTTGGTATCTGCAAGCTCACGCTGAGTTTTCTCCAGTGTTTCTTCGCTCCGGGAGAGCTTCGCTTCCAAAGCAGATATCTGCTCCTGGTTAGCTGACGAAGTAGATGATTGAGAATTCAGCTGGGCGCGTAAGTTTGATATTTCCAGTTCCATAGCTTCGATCGTCGCTGATTTGGAATCCAATTGAGTGAGAAAGGCTGACGGAGGAGACTCCGAACTCCCAGTTGTAGCTCCACTACTCGTCCGATGAGATTTGCTATGGAGCAGCGCATTCTGTCGTTGTAGCGCTGTGATTTCCGCTTTCTGCAATAATGATATTAGCCCCGATTGAAATATCCTTCTTTCCCACATCAAACCCCTCCCCCCCACCACCCCCAAAAAAAAAAAAAAAACCAAAAATATTACTCACCAACCTCTCAACCTCCTCCGCCCTTTTCTCCGCCCTTCCCAACCGATCCCGCATCTCAACCAACTCCACACTAGCCTCTCTCAAGTCTTCCAGTTTCTCCTCTGACCTCCTCCACCGCGCCCCAGCATCTTCCAACTCTCTCTCAAGCCGCCTATTCTCCCTCTCCAGCTCCTCGAGCCGTAGTGCCTGTTTCCGAAACACCTCAGGCACAGCGTCCCCTTCTGGGCTGAGCGGGGGTAACGAGGGAGACTTTATATTTGGAGATGGGAGGACTGGTTGAACCCCTGGTTGTTGGCTGATGGAGGAGCGGCGGAAGGAGGAGGAGCGAAGTTTTGATTGGACGGATAGGGATTGTTTGCGGGCATGTGGGGTTCGTGTAGAGGGCTCTGGCTCTAGAGTTTCTTCGGACTCTGGGGCCCGGGGTAGGGAGGACTCTTGGGGAGATGGTTCTTCGGTGGATGGTTCATGTTTCGCTTCTTCTTGCTGCTGCTGTTCTTCCTGAGCTGGGGGAAGAGAAGTGGCATCGTGAGGAGTTTCCGCCTCGTCCGGTTTTGTCAAGGTCGACGCGGCTCCTCCCTTTTTGCTTTGTTCTCCTCCTCCTCCACTGGTCCCGCCAGACTTTTTCCCGGCCTTCTTCGCTTGTTGTTTCTGCAGTTGCGCAACCTGCACCCATCCATCACGAACGAACCGTTAGAATTTATTTGCTTGTATGTTTCTTTGAATTAATGTTGGATAAACAAAAAAATATAATTGAACAACGCGCACAGTCTTAGACATCACAGTGGAAGATCTGCGCGGAAATTGAGCCATCCATCTATGCCATGGGTAGGAGGGAAGTATGAGGGAAAATGCCACAGTATGCTGCTAAGCACAACACCCGACAACAGCACCTACCCGTTTCTTAGCGGCGGCAAGCTTTTCAGCTTTCGCCTTGTCCTCTGCATCCGCCATTGGTATTCGCGGAGGCTGAAAAGTAGAAATGTTTTCAAAAAGGGGTGAATGTCGATTCGATTTATCCGTACTATCTTTGGAGCTGTCTCTGGATCAGCGGTTGCAAATCTGAAACATGTGACCCAAGCGACGCGCTTACGTCATCGCACGCTTGACCACATGATTTTGCAGAGATGACAACTACACTGAGTTGGGCGTAAAACGGGGATGCAGCTGTGATAAGCTGCGAGAGAGTAATATATATATGCCTAAAGTGGCCTGAAAAGCTTATGAATGACGCTCGATCCATTTCCATAGTCCGTCCCTAAAATGGGAACATGTAATGTAATGAATAGAAAATACGTGTGCTCCTCAGCTGTAAAAAGTTGCAAATTGATTGATACACAATGCGATTCAGAAAAATATAATGGAAAGGAAATAAGTTAAACTAATGATAATAATAGTAATGGCAATATAGACAAATGAAACAGAATAAAGCAAACAGTAAAACGGAAGCAAAATGTGCAAAAGTCTCTGGGCTTTCCCTACCCCCTTCGAAAAAAAGAAGATAAACAGGATCCCGACGAACCACCCATGCCGCCCACCCGCACAATCAGATTAGTATGTTCTATGTCGTAGGAGGGGTGAGATATAAAAAGAATGGAAAACTGCAACCGAGGCCTGGTATCATTATCATCCACAAGATAGGTAAACAAAGGAAAAGAAACAAAGAAGTCCATAAAACGCCGCATCCAACGGAAGGCCTTCATACTCCTCAGCTGGAAATAACATGCAAAAATCAAAATCAAGAAGAAGCATAATAAGGGACATGAATACTTCCACTATCGCGCATGGGAGTTCTTTCCCGATTTCCACACCTTCCACGTCGAGGCGCAGGATGGGTATAGTCCTGTTATCGTTGAGCAATCATGAAATTTGCGAGATAGCAAGGCAGTGGAATTATTTAATTCCTCACCTATACCTCCATGGCATCAGCGATTTCTTCGCTCATCGCGCGAACAGTGATTTTGCTGTGAGACCTCGACCGAGTCTCTTCGTCGCTGAGAAGATAGTTATCATACTCGTCAACAACTGGTCGGGACGGTCTTGCGGATGCTTCGGGTGATTCATCTTCGTCACTGCTTGAATCGCTAATCCTCAGCGTGGCACGGTCGCCTAGCCAGTATCGGGCACGTTTCCGCGCACCATAATCAGGTGTTGAAAATCCATCATCGCCGTATCGTTTCCCGGCCAATGATGGGGTGGTAGTTCCATCAGGCGGATGGCTGAGGATACTTATCCCACGAAGGTAGATGTAGCAGACGCGTTTTCGAGCCTTGTTGAAGAAGAAGTAGTTCAAACTCCAGATGGCGCCATCTTCGCCGTCATATGGGTCTTCTTCGGGTGCATAGCAAAATACTGTGCACTCTTTCAACGACATTTGATCGTCTATTATTTTCCACATGCGAGGTCCCCATGAATGTGTCGTTGCGGTTGGATGTGGGCCGGAGGATGTGGAAGGCGTTGGAGGAGTCACGTCTCTTTCTAGGCGTGGTCGAAGATTGAATAACGTGGTGTCGATGGTGTTCATCACCCGCTTCAGGCTTCTCTCGCGACGGAAATCGGAAGGGCGGAGCAGATGCGAGAAGTCATAATCGGGATGGCTGGCATTGAGCGTCGCGATGAGGTATGCGAATATTCTTCGACTTGAATGCTCGCTCAATGGTCCAAACGGGCTCGAGCGGGACAGGTTCAGCGATTGCGCCGCGTGCGAGGCGTTGGGAGGGGAGAGGGAGGCCGAGAGCCGCAAGAGTGACTCGTATTGAGACTCGAGAGAGTTTTCGATATTCTTGTACAACTTCTTATCCGCACCTGCGGCCTTTGTAGTATATAGATCGCATCCGCCAACAACGTGGCAGTCTTCCGTGTCAAAGTTGAGGGCACTTGTCACGTCCTCAAACTCACTGAGTGGAAGGAACTACACGCAACAAATTTCATCAGCAACACTAACAATTTAGACATGGGTATCCCGAGGGTTGGTTCCTTCGGACCTTCATTCTTGTAGATGCGTTGATGTCGATAACGTCGAGCAGATAGTTTGATGATGGACACAGTTAAGTGACTTGAGCCCGATATCGGCGGGCGCAGGGGACCTGGGCTGCTCGTGATAATATTCTCCGATAATCGAAAAGGGCAAGGGAAGAAGTTGTGCTGAGCGCAGACTGCAAAAGTTCCCTCTCGTTTGCTATGGAATTTGGTGAGTGGAAGTTGAAGTGACGTAGGTGGGTGGAATAGCCTGCGTGAGGAAGTCGAGCAACGATAAAGCGCGTCCAGGCTGGGTGCAAAGACCAACTTTCAAGAAGATCGACTTAGCCAGACGATGGACGCCTAGCAGGACGTAGATCTGGGCAGATTAGCCATAATGGCGGTTCACTGGAAGGTAAACAGATGTTATTGATTCTGGGATGCGAGATGATGACGCTGACTTGCTGTCGTTGTCCTCGTTCTCAAGTTCCAAGTCTTAGATGGAGCTGAGTGGAGTGGTCACGTGATTGCTCCGGAACATCCATGTGGAGCTGGTGGCGCTAATTCCCCAGACAGAAATCGGCGCCAATCAATTGCAACACGTGCAGGGAACAAAGAGGAAGACAAAGGAGACAATGAAGCTGCGCAAACAGTAAACTCTTACTGGGTCGGCTGATGTGGGATCCTAGGTTAGGACGGAGTAATAGGTGTCGAGTTCCATCCTCTACTGGTATGTAAAAAGGGTCAATAGGCAATATCTGAGACATCCAAGAAGAACAAAGCTTCGTTTAGGATGAGAGCTCCTTCACGAATGGAAAGGAAATGGATGTAAAACAACGGCTCCAACTCCTAGCTGGAGGAATGGCAAGGCTGAACAAAAACAGCAGACAACCAACAGAGAACGCCACAACTGCCAAATGACAGCGGTCAATGAATTGCTGGCATGTTAGGCCGACACAGCGAACCTGCAACTAGCCATAACGACCCTGCCACGAAAAACTGTGATGGACATTGAAGAAAATTCACCCCAAAATGGAAATTTAAAATCCAAGCGATCTCAGTCCAGCCAATTCATTTTCAGACTCCTAGAGTTTTCAATCAAGGCGATTAGCAATTCGAAATGCTAGAATGAATGATGGCTAAAAATGGTGTGTATATATTGTATATACGTGATCATTCCACCAGCAATAAAAACCCCACAATTCCGAAACACCAAGAAAAGGAGAAAAAAAATTACAATAATAAAAATCAACGGGGTTAACAGGGCTCCGGTGGGGCTTGTATAAAGACTCGCTAAATCGATGACGACGATAGAAAAAAAGAGCTGCTGTCAAAATCCCGCTACATAATCTTCGTAACAATATCTTGCTCGACCTGAGTGGCAGACGAGGGGAGAGGAAATTTGTTAGCACGGCTGAGCGCAGCAAACTCAACAAACCATGACACCAGTTTCACAGTGTAAGGAGAAAGGAAGGTAAAGGAGAATATAAATGATGAAACGCAGTGGTGCAAAAATATCAGAAGAGCGTTGCCAGGGAATGGTGAAATCACCCCCCACCCCCCTCTTCCATGCATACGCCCTTCATTCCTGGTAGAAAACGTTCCGTCTAAACTCACCTCCATATCTTCCAAGCTGTCCTGCTGCGAGATACACCGCAGCACATTCTTCTTGCTGCTCTCCTGCAACTCCCCAGCCAGCAGCAACTCATCCAGGATGAAGTATGCTTTCTGGAAGTTGAATATGATATCCAGTTCGCACACGTTACCGTAGTACTTGTCCATCTGTTCAACGTATCGATGGACTATTTCGAGGGTGATTAGCTCGTTGTCGTCGGACGAGCAGCCAGCGATGAAGAAGAGGGAGGCATAGCGGCGGTAGACCACTTTGGTGTCTATACAACTCATCATACGTGATGTGAAACGAAGTCAGTCTCTCTCTCTCTTTTTTTTTTTTTTTTTTTTTTTTTTTTTTTGGGGGGGGGAGGGTGTCTCTAGCGAAGACATGACGATTATAATCGCCCGCCCTCCAAGCGGATAGGCTGGTTGCAGGGAGTATTTGTCCGCACCTTTATACTCGAGGAAGTTGCACATGCGGGTGCGTCGTGAGAGTACTAGCTGTGTGACATCTTTGATGATTTTGGCCTTGTCTTTGGGAGACAAAGTAGTGAACCATTTTGCCAGTCTCTAAATAAGTGGCGAGAGTGCAAAAGGAAAATTTGCGGTGGTCAGTTTTGGAGTCGTAGCGGAGCGTGAGTGTATTTTTGTGCGTTGTGTATGTTTGAGGACTGTGGTGGGCGACGACTAGAGGGACACCTGGACGGGAACTCACCACTTTGCCCTGCCTCGACAACAGTATTAGGTAGCTGGAGAAAGATCAGTCACATCATTTCTAAGGATCAAAATAGATAGAAGCGTATTCCGGTAGCTTACTTGATTGCCATACTCTCGATGGCAGCGATTGGGCACGGTGTTCTTGTTCGAGGATAAGGTGATGGCGGACTGTTTTCTTATTTTCTTTTTTTCTGGGAGTACCGACTCCAGAACAAGCTTAGTTAAATATTAGTTGACTTACATAAAGGCCTGGTTGAACGAGATGTGGGGTAAGTACTAAATAGGGTGCGTGCCCCTGCCGAAAAGCCATTGCTGCAAAACATAATAAATATCCGACCGTTTTTTCATCACCTCGAATACTGGTTTCTGCTAAATTAATTTGAGAGCTTGATAGTAATCGATTTATTTGAGTTGCTGAACCATTTACTAAAATTACTCTGTCACTCCCAATGGGCCAGACATCCGTGGCGCAAAGATGAAGCTCATTCTCTCAACTTCGTAAGCACCCAAACCCTGCTTCCACCACCCGCGTTGCAACCGTTCGAAGCAAGGTAAAGAACAGTGGAAAAGGAAAAAAGGAAGAAAAAAACCTAACTCCGAAGTCTCTCTTAATAGGAATATTATGAGTGGCGGCCCATCTGTTATCCGCAGACGGACCAGCGATAAATCAAACGTCGAATTACTAAATGCGCTCCGCACCAACTTCGTCGCAGCACAACATATCGAACCCTCACATACAAACGGCGACTCCCTCGATATCCATGACGTTCCGCAGAGACTCTCATACAGCAACTATACCACCTGGACATCTAAAGTGGGGGATACCCTTTACGTACCCGCGATCGATTTTTCAGAACCCGGCCTGAGTGAAGACCGCGACCAGTATGATATCACGGTGAAACTCTTTTACCTGCCCGGAATACCCACTTCCCTCCGTTGTGCGCATACCCGGGAAGCTATTGATCTCGTTCTCAAAGAACTGCACGTCAACTCCATAGATCTGCTCATCGTCTCGTTTCCCGGTATATCGTTTGATGCAGATGATGAGAGCGAGGAGGAGATATCGGATGGCGGCCTTGGCAATCACGGTACTCCCGAGATGGACGGCATAATTCAAACGTGGCGGGTTCTCGAATCTCTCAAGGAACAAGGCATGATATCCCAACTGGGCCTGTCAGAGTTTGACAGCGAGCGGTTAGAGAAGTTCCTACCACATACCAAGATTCGGCCCGCGGTAGATCAGATTAACGTCAAGGATTGCTGTGTGGTGCCGAAACCGTTAATCGTTTTTGCGAAGAAGGAAAATATTAAATTGTTGACGCATAATGATTGCACTGATATCCTCCCGCCAGGTACAACGCGAGATCTCCTCGCACGCGGAGAGAAAGGGGCGGGAATACTGGCGGCCAGTGCAACTGCTGAAGATAATGGGTTGAAAGGTGATATTGTGCCGCAGTGGGTTGTGAAGTATACCGCCGTGGTGAAGGACCGAGGAGTGATTGAAAATAAAGGTTATTTTGCGCTTGCGCAGGTAGGAAATTGTGTCCGCGATGGTGAGTAACATAAAATATATATACATACTGTATCATCAAGAAACGAAGAGTGTTTCTTCACTGGCTCTGAACGATTTTCTTTTTTATTTCTTTTTCGCTCCTGCAAATCGAAACGTTTTCATGGAAACCTCTGCGCGGGTGGCTCGTTCAGCACGGCGAAACATGTAACTTGAAAGGATTTTGGGCCTTTTTTTAAAAAATATTTTATATCTCCCACATTTATTTACTTTTGGGGACTTTTCTCCTTTGGAAACAAAAAAGAAAAAGCAATAAATAATATGCCTGGATGCGCCTTGCTGCGCAGCAACATCACCCTCACCCAACCATGCTCCTCTTCCGTCCCCGCAACCTGACCTGTTCCAACTTCTTCAACACCACATTCGCCCCCTTGTAACTTTCACCGTATCCCTTCAGAACCTCGTGGAAGAACGGCTCTGTTCTTGGATGTGAACTTCCAAACGCTCGTTCCAGGACATATAGGTCGACCGCCCTATCCTCGTCCTGAATACTCTGGCCCGCAAGACCAAAATCAATGAGAACAATCTCTCCATCCAGCGAGGGCTTCTTGTCCGGAGTAGTCTGTATTTCCGCATCCTGCCTAATGGACGTACTCAATGGTACGGTGGCGGTTGTCTCCGTACCCTGCCCGTCCACTCCCGCTAACGATTCGGCAAAGCCAGTAGGTCTAAGCATGAGGTTGCTTGTAGTTAAATCCCCATGAACAATGCCCGCCTTGTGCATAGCGCCAACAACAAGTCCAATCCTCCTCAACAGCGCGCAAATCTCCTCTTCGCTCTGTTTGATAATTGCCCTATCATCATCACCATAAGCATCATCATGCAGCCCAGCTTTCTCTCGAGATTTCAGCCATTTCTCCCAATGGTCAACCACCTGCCTGACAACCACGCCTTCCACCCACTCCATCAATAACCATGCAGACCAGGCAGTCTCGGTATTAGAGTTCTCAAGATCAGTATGTTTAATAATATCATTGCTATTATTACCCCGCCCAGCAGACCCCTCGGGGGCAACATCACACTCAACATCTAGAGCCAACACCCCGGGTACAGGAACCTCCTCACGCGATAATTTCACCAAACATCGCGCCTCTTGTAGGATGCGCTGGCGGGTCAATCTGCTGTCGAGGATAGGGTGACGGTAGGGCTTTGCCGGGCGGACTTTGAGCGCGGCCGGGATGGAGGGGGTAAGGAAGTTGGTCTTGTATAGGCGGCCTTCCGCGCCTTGGGCGAGAAGGGTGGAAGGGCAATTTGTGAAGGGCGCGGGGAGCGGGGGAGGGGTGTAGGCCGCGGTAGCAGTGGTCGTGGTGGACGACATGGCCGCGACGGGCGGCGTGTGGTGTTGCGGTGTATGGGGGCAGGTGTAACAAGGGCGATGATAGCGTGAGATGTAAGGTTGTACTTCGTCGGCTGGAAGGGAAGGAATGCGCATATGCGGGATGGTTTTCTTATTCTACTATTTTATTTAATTTATGCTGTTCGAATACTACTAGTTTTTCAAGGTTGTCTCGCAAACATTTACTCCCGAGAAGAACTGGCCTGTGCTTGGCGGGGCTGGTGGTTTAGCTAATATTTTGAACCGAGAAGCCTTGATCAAACCACAAACACTGCTCTTCCTGTCTTTCGTCTTCGTTTATTCCCTCACCGCAGCATGCTGTCATACCACATTGCATACCGTCGTGATATGGCGAGCAGCGTTAATACCGATAGTCGCGCTGTAAAAGGCCCTCCTTATTCAGGTTCCACATAATGGCTCCGAGTCTCACACTCGGAAACAGATACAGACAGCTTCGAGTTTCCCTCTTGGAATCGGTGTTGTGATACCGCATAGTTACATTCTGGAAACGAAATGAACAAAGAAACGAGCGGAAAAATATTCCATTGGACTTCTTCAAGTTTTTTATATATTTTAATTTCTGCGTCTTACGAATGACACAGTAGCCTTGTCCGGCCTTTCTGGTGGCTCAATCCCCAATGGCTCGGTGTGGGGGTTACTCGGAGACGGGAACAAGGTGTGCATCGTTATGGCTCTGGATGACAAGTGTATGATAGCTACCGACCGTGGTAAAAGTGAGTACTCTGTGCTTTTCTACCCAACCACTGGTAGGGACAAGGGACCTCTGCGCCCCGCCAGTCGCACATTGAACTGTGGTAAACATGCCCTGCTCAGGGTCCGACTTGCGGTGTGTGCGTGTGTTCAGGACAACAACAAGCATGGGGGATTGATGACGACGTGCTTTCAAGACCTTTGGATATGCTGTGCATACCATGCATTAATCGAATTGCCAAAATGATGTACTCGAAATGCCACCTCTTCTGCACTCTACGAAAAAATCAATCTTGAGGGCATTGGGGAAGGACCGTACATGCTCTTATATTAATTCCCCTTCCGATATATATGCAATTTGTTTTAATTCTGAAATTAAAATGATTTGCACTGTTTTTTGAATTTATTTCAACAAATGGGAGTTGTTCCCAACCCGCCGTTTGTTTTGTCTGAGCTGGAGTGAAAGTTTTTGTGGTCTTCATCTCCGGCCATCCTATTGTTCTCATCCCACAGGCATTGATAACGCTGATATTGTTCTGCGAACCTCAAACCCACCCACCATTGCGTCCCCCAATATTTATATTTTGGATTGATCGACCGGCAACGGCTTCAGGTGGGTATTACGGCTACATCAGGAGCCTGCGGGAATACTAATTTTAGCTGCGATCAAAGTGATCGGGTGGATTTTCTGTTTGTACCACCCGAAATCCCCTGCTGTCCCTTCACTCTTGCAGATTGTTCTATTAATCTCAATGCCTCGTTTATATATACAAGGCCTGCACACAATACTTAGTCGTCTCTACTGTTTGCTCTTGGGTGTATTGTGTCCTACTTACTCAATGGCTCTCTGCTCTTGCCTTTCACTGTCTAGTAGTGATGGAACGATGCCCAAATGTTCTGATAGTATTTCAGTATCTCTATCAGCAGCAGCAACTTCTTTTCTAGTTTTTTGCTTTTCATATTTCCTTCCGCATGCTTCCTTGGTCATATTCTCAAATACCCTTGCTACGTTGATCATACGATCTGCTGTATCAGTCTCCAGCCCATACAATCAATACCTTGAACCCACCTGTCTCTTGCACGTCGCTCGAGAAGATCTCAGTATATCTCAGCAATGGCGTCGTTCGATCCTTTCGACCAGAACGTAGTCTTCCACAAGGCTGACGGTTCACAGCTCAACGTATCGATCCACGACCTAGATGAATTTGTTCAGTACGGAATTAGAGTTTGCATCAACTATGCCGCTCAGCTCGGGGCGTCCGTCATTGCCGTGCTAATATTAGTCCTCCTGACGCCATCGGAGAAGCGTCGTTTGCCAGTTTTCTTCCTTAATACATCTGCACTGGTTATGAATTTTGCCCGTCTGCTTTGCATGACCATCTACTTTACTACGGGATTCAACGGCACGTACGCCTTCTTCGGCGAGGATTACTCCCGAGTCCCTGGGAGTGCTTATGCGAACTCCATTTTGGGTCTTGTTTTCACGACTATTGTGGTACTGTGCATGGAAATATCCCTTGTGATCCAAACACAAGTTGTCTGCGCGACGCTTTCAGATATCCAGAGATACATACTCCTGGCTGTTTCTACCCTAATTGCACTTCTGGCCGTCGGATTTAGGATTGGGCTGGTGGTTGAGAACTCTATTGCCATTATGAATGCTTCAAATTTTCGCCCTTTCATTTGGCTCCAGAGTGCCTCAAACATCACCATTACCATTAGCACATGTTTCTTCAGCGCTGTTTTCGTTACTAAGTTGGGATATGCCCTCGTCACTCGGAGACGCCTGGGAATGACGAAGTTCGGGGCTATGCAGGTGATGTTCATCATGTCTTGTCAAACCCTTGTGATTCCAGGTAAGGTTAGTCCCCATATCTTCACACAGGACACCTTAATCAAATGCTAAGATGATTTATTCTTGTCTTGTGGTTTAGCCATTTTCTCAATTATCCAATATCCAATTCCTCTATACGAAATGAACTCCAACCTCCTCACGCTTGTGGCCATTTTCCTGCCCCTTTCGTCATTGTGGGCTGCGGCAGCTACGAAACACAGTTTCGAAACTATGACTTCCGGACCCCATCAGTTCCTCTGGTCAAGCGAACGTAACAATAGCACCAGTACGGAGACCAGAAAGCAAGACAGTTTTTCTCAAAACCAGTCGACACTGCGATCTGGAGGATCTGTCGCCACGACCCTCTCACCAGACCAACTGGACCGGCTATATACAGGGCTTGATGCTAGTATTAAAGCCTGAATGGGTGGTTCTTATGGCAATGATATCTGAGTATATCCATGCTGTGACCTGTGTATATACTTGCAATGTACTTTACTTGGGTTTATCTGGTTTATATGTTTTACAAAGCTCATGCTACATTGAGGAATTTTAGTTTGTCTCAGTGCCTCATCTTATTAAATACGTTTTCTTCTGTCAAACTCTCCCCTTTTTGCACGGCGTGTTTCTCTTTGGAGTAAGTTACGGCTGGTTAGGCTGCTTGAAATCCCCTTTCAGTATTTTGCATTTCACGGGAGGCATTACTGCGCGTTTTTCGATTTTCCGTAGCAAATTGGGACATTCGAACATATTTTCGCGGCTCTAAGGCCCTCCTATGTAGCGGCAATAAATTTCAATTTTTGAGAACAAAATAATAAATAAATATTCATTATTCATATTGTCATTGTTCGACTCCTTGCTCTAACTGGTGGTTTTAAATACTAGTGCAGCGCTAGAGGTCAGGAGCCTTCGAAAGTCTGGGCGCTTTGCATCATCATCACAAAGCAACCGCCACCAAACACAACCATATGAACTGAAATAGCTGCGTCATGTCTGCTGGGCTTTTTCCGCACCACAACCATGGCAACAGTGCCACAGAAGACATTAATCTGGCTCTATCGAGTGCTCACAAATGTAAGTTTCCGTATTTTCTTCTCTTTTTCAACGCCAAACCCACGATGGATACGATGTGGCTAAACCACCTTCCTAATAGTCCGAATACGACCCTAAACAAGCATACCAAGACCCAAATAGAACGTATAGTGACGTATCAAACTTACTCGCACAATATCCTGGATTTGCTCCTCGGACAGATGTCTACAGTTAGCTACCATTATCCTCCCCCATGTCTTTTCCTGAGCTGGTCGCATAGGTCATTTCTCCGGCGGAGCTAACCAGTTCGCTATTTTCTGCGACCTGAATAGCATATGAAAATGGCACGCCCGCCTTACTCCTCCACGTCGCAGGCACGCTGCCTGTCACATTTCGCGGAGCTGTGTATAGATTTCCGATAACAATATGGGTGCCTAAGGCTTACCCGCGTGAATCACCTATGGTGTACGTCACCCCGACACAGGATATGTTGGTTCGCCCGGGACAGCATGTTAGTGGAGAGGGAAGGGTATATCATCATTATCTGGCACACTGGTCAGAAGCATGGGATGTGAGTAGCGCACCTTTTGTTTATACATAATGTTGAGGGGGGAGGGGGGAGGGGGGTGCTCTCCTGTACCGTTGAGCGGAGTTGTTCAAATGGAGAGGGAGCGTTGTTAGGTATCAGCATTCTCACCAGGTAATGTGCTGACTTGAATATTAAAATCTAGAGGTCAACGATTGTTGATTTCTTGTATATCCTTCGAGACGTCTTCGCGAAGGAACCCCCCGTAATATCAAAGCAGCAACAGAATATGCGACATATGTCCGCACAACCAAGAGCAACGCCACCGGCTGTTCCGCCTTTACCACGAGAGCTTGCTAAAACTGCTAGTCCGCCCCCCCCACCCGCTCAACAGAATCAGGTTCCTCCCCAATTGCCCCCAAAACCTGGCCAGCTGGTAGGACCAGAAAGGCAGAGAGACGATTCCGCCCAAGACAAATACAACCATCCACCGCCTGTACCCCCGCTCCCCAGCGATGCTCGTCACCAAAGATCTGTGTCCCAACAACGGAACCATGGCTATGCATCGGGTAGCCACGATGTCTATCATACCCCGCAGCGATCTAGTAGCCTGAGACAGTTCACATCACAGGCACAGACGGCACACCAAGCCCAACAATTACCAACGAAACAAGGCTACCGACAAGATGGATATCGACCAACGCCAGTGGGACCTGTCAGCCCAGCTCTCGGACATAATGTAGCAGCTCCACCCCAAATCCCTCAATCATTCTCCTACCAACACCAGCAGCAACCACATCCACCCCAAGGCACATATTCACAACCCCGAACTCATGTCACCCCGCAAGCCCAACATCCTAGTCCCATTCACGCGCCATCTTATGGACCTCCTCCATTGTCGCATCACACTGGCCAGCCACATCAGCTGGCCGCAGCGGAGAAAAAGACTGAAGCACGCGACCCCCTCAACTCACTATTCGAACTCGAGCTTCCCTCTCTGTCTACACCACATGTCGCCCCACCTCTCCCTCCAAACCCGGAAAAGGATGCCCTTCTCCGCGCCCTTTCCAAAACCCTCACGCAAACGCTCCAATCCATCATCTCCCAAACAAACTCCGGTCTCCAACCGCTACGTTCACAATCACAAGCCCTCCAAGCCGCTATTGCCACTCTCCAATCCGAGATATCCGCGCTCAACTCCCGTCACTCGACACTCCAATCAAATACGTCCATCCTTCAACAATCTCTGCAACGTGCAGACGGCATTATTGCAGATGCAAAATCGCGAATATCTACCGATCTCCCATCGCATACGTCATCTACAGAACCATCGTCATCACGTACGTCTGCAGCAGCAACGGAACGCCAAGAGGCATCAAGGCTTCCAGCTATTGATGAAGTGCTTGTTGCTCCTACAGTTGTTGGAAAGCAGTTATATGACCTCGTTGCCGATGAACAGGGAATTCAGCGTGCAATATACGCGCTGCAGGCTGGACTAGTGAAGGGGCGAGTGAGTGTCGAGACATGGGCGCGGTTGACGAGGGGATTGGCGAGAGAGGCGTTTTTGAAGAGAGCGTTGGTAAGAAAGGCGGGGATGGGGATGGGGCTGGTTGTTGAAGGGGACGGGCAATAATAAGTAAATGGATACCCCTAGTATGTACGTTCGGTTTACTTCTTGCAATCCTAACCGCAAAGTTAAGTTAGGATACCTGTGGCTATTTTATCAAGAACATAGAGTATTTCTTTCCCTCTTTTCCTTTTCTTCTCTTTTTAAAGTGTTTTCCAGCGAAATAACTGACTGTAGGTATGCCATCATTTCTCAATCTGCCTGATATGATCCATATTGTTACTTAATCGCGTACAATATCTTCGGTCTATTGCGATCAAAGAGCATTTCTACAGCTACTAGTATCTACATATACGATGCCATGCGAGTGTAATCTGTATTAGTGAAACTCACCTATTTAAGTGACTTCCGAAGTGGAAATAAAACGGAAGTGAACCCTGTAGCCCACGCTTTGACAAGTTCAATGGTTTCTGCTTCCTTTGGATCTCCCCTGACCCTCCCGAGAGTTTAACTCAACCTTATTTTTCCGCAGCAATACCGAGATCTCTGGAAACCTTTTGATACTTATACATTTGGGTAAGACATGGCTCCCTTTCGTCTTTGCAGATAGAGAATCGCTCTCTTGCAGGGCTTCAATGCATGCCAATTCGTTGTCGTTCCTGTTGGGCGTATTTATCAACGACTTCTAAGACGCCCCTTTTTATACATCGTTCGACCCCGGACGGCGATATATCCGTATTAGGTAAGCAAAATTTTCTTGCCAAGTTCTGAGCGCGTTCTCGCCTTCAGCTCTTGCCTGACCCTTGCGCACGAATTTTTTCTGCTTTTATTTCTTTTACCCCGGTACAATCACGATTAAAACTATAGTAATTGGAGGCTTGAATTAATCACCGTAACAATGCGCTTCCTCCCTTTCCTCCCGCTCCTCCTCGTCGGGCTCTACAAACTCGACCAAGCTCTGCCAAAATTCTACATCTTCGATCCGCAGAGACTTCAGGAGCTGTCCAAAGCTTCAATTGAACGGCACCCTAACAATGTTACTGAGTTGATGACAGATCTCAACCAGGCGCTGCGGTTAGAATACGGAGATAAGCATGTGTTGCCCTTTGACACTGATCCAGCTCGCTGGGTTTTCAGGTGAGTTTATCAGCAAAAAAAATATATTCGAGGGCTTAACTCCTCAATATTCTAAATGAGTGGCATATAATATGAGAATAAGAAATCCCACGTTTTTTTTTTTCAAACCCGCGACGCGCGACGCGAAATCTGTATTCTAATTTTAATATTCTTTTCTCTCCAGCAACCACGGTAATGCAATGGGCGCAATGCTCATCCTCCACGCGTCGATTAGTGAATATCTGATATTTTATGGCACGCCGTTGGGATCCGAGGGCCACTCAGGCGTCCACCTTGCGCACGACTATTTTACCATATTGCATGGCGTTGAGCGACGGTTTATGCCCGGAGAGCTTGAGGCGACGGAATATTATCCTGGTGACCAGAACTGGCTGAAGAGAGGACAAGGATCGCAGTATCAATTGCATGGTTGGGCGTTGGAGTTGGCGCAAGGTGGGTTTATCTTCTCGTCTTTTCCTTTTTTGTTTTTTTTCTTTCTCCTTTCAACTCTGCTTCCGCCCTTGCAAACAAAATACCTCTTCTTCGCTTTTGATGCGTAGTATGCACATATGCTGACCGTTGGCTTCATTTCTCACAGGATGGATCCCATCGATGCTTCCTTTTGGCTTTGTCGATACGTTCACGAGCACGCTGGATCTCGTGAATCTTTGGAAGACTGTATATTGGACCGCTAAGGGGATGGGTGAGCAACTGTTAGTCGGAAAATTTTAATCGCCGTATTTTGTACCCCTTTTTTTCCCTTTCGTGTATATATATATAGCCTTGAGCTTGTTGAGGATTTCGGTTCATGGAAAAGTTTTGGATATTTGAGGGTAATAATAGAACATATGTCCAAACTACACGATGCCGCCAGAAGAGGGAAAAAAAAAAAAAAAAAAAAAAAGCAAGAAGTCCCCCGTGCTTCCATATTTCCATCCAGCGGGTTATTTATTTGAGAGCGTCATCTCACCCGAGAAATATGGGGGATGATTTGCCTCTGGTTTTTATTGTACGTCAGTACATACCAGGGGCCCTCCTCTCGGCACTTCAAGGACGAAGCTAGCAATGACCTGGGTTCAGTGTGCAGATATTTGGGAGTTCCTCTGACGTCGTAGTGCCTACAAAAAGTGGAGGAATGGCCCTGTGCCTGGTACCTCCCGCGCGGGTGTCGCGCTTGGCACCGATGACATCATCAAAGAGTAATGGAAGCTAAACTTTCTCCCAATGATATCATAGGGAGACAAGACGTTGCGATGATATCACGGGGTGCAGCCATAGGGATCTTTTTGCTATCAGGAACTTGATTTTTTGGATACATTGTCTGAATATAAATAGAACCCGACGGGTCTTAAATATTTTTGAGTTATTATCCCATGCCCATCAGCATTCATGCACATTCCAATCAAATTAGTAACTTGCAACTTCTCCTTGATAAATTCAAACAGCCTCAATACAATCCATCATTATGTCTTCCAGCACAAAAAACCCCCGGCCCCAGGAAACTACCTCATCCTACCTGGAGCAGGCGTCCAACGCTGTCAAGAACACTGTCAACAGAGTAACGGGCAGCAATGCCTCTGACGATAACAAGAGTAATCAAGATGTATGGAGTCTCAGCTCATGTTTTTTGCAATACACAACTCTCCGGAGTTATATCTAACAACTCACACCAGACGCAATCCCAACCAAGCGGACAGTACAACCAAGCCGTCGGCTCTGCCAAACAATCCGTCGGCGCCGCGATTGGCAATGACGCCCTCCGCAAAGCTGGCGAACGCCAAAATGAGGAGGGAGAACAGCAAGAGGCACGCAAACAAGCACAAAAATGGGGCGAAGGAGCCGGCGACCGTGTGACGGGAAAGGTTGGAGAGTTCCTTTCTGGGCCTGGGTTCGGCGGTACTGACCAGGAGAGAATGGAAGCCGAGGCTGAGAGAAGGAAGTTCAAACAGATGCATGAGGAAGGGAAATCACAACAGAAGAAAGCGGAACAAGATATTGAAAATCGATGGAGTGATGAAGGCAGAGAGACGAAATAAAATAGGTTTGAGTGTTTCTGGAATAGGGCGACGGATGGATCTATTTGTGGATTTTTACTATTTCCTATATTGTACCTGAAATAACTATGATATCCGACTGTGGTACGGGTGGTGTTTTGAGGTTTTGAGGTTTTATGCATGGATGTAGAGTATCTGAATACTTTCTTCAATTTGTCACCTCGAATTTTCGTTCAATTTCAAAGGGCTGTATTATCAACAGCCATTCGGGCTATGCTTGGTCGGTTCGGCTTCGTAGGAAAGCGTTTGAGTATGATAAATCTTCAAAGAATGTCTCTGAAATAAATTTAAAATATTTTTGGAGTATGAGAACGATGTTTTATATCATGTCTTGCAATCGGAAAGGGCGGTTATTTAGTCCTTATCACGGAAAGTGCGGGCAAAGCACACGACTTTAGGCCTTATCTGTCACTCCTTTATCTGGGCATCTAGCCTACCAAAGAAGGTGAATTGTTTGCTTCCACTCGGCTGCACATTTAATGGTCCCCTTACAAGATGAACTGGACTAGACAAAGTCAGCATCGGCCTCCATGAAAAACTGCGCTAAACGACGGCAGCCAACCGACTGCACATATGAACCACGAACGGGGCCAATATTGTTGGCCATTTCGGCGAGGAATCGACCAACAGTCCAAGTACATACATGCCAGTGCATGGCCTTCCCTCTCAACTCTCTCCGGCTTTGAGGAGGTCTCCAACATTCAAAATGAGGCATTGGTGAAGAATCATGCACTCAAGGCACGGATCTTCGTGATCTCGACCCGCAAATCCCGTCGATAGAACTTGCCTTAACATGATTTCGCGAAAATAAAAATGGTGAAAGCTGCGTGTGGATGGGCTGGTGGCCATACAATCATTCTGTTTCCTATAACGGGAGAAAGGGAACAGCTGCTCCGCTGTTTTAGACCCATTGGTAGTGGCCTGGATGGCAATGTCCACTCTTCGGAATCAGTGAATGTAAACATCACAATATCTTGACCACTCAACCGATGCAATTTGATAACTTGCCAGTAACTAGTGTGGAAGATATTTCAGAATCATGGTTAAATGTGTGGGCTGGTTGTCGTCTAGTCTCCTGGCACCATTCATACGTCAGTCAATTGAGCTTGTTGACGACGAGCTGATATTGTTGGTGACTTGAGATACGCTCACATTGGAGCCCCGGGTCTAGGTGGCTTGTATCTAGAGACTTGGGTAAAATATCTTGAAAAGGAGAAATTATGCGGGAGCAAGAAGGAAAACCTCGAGGCGGAGAATCCAAAAAGCTCTCACAGAATGTGGTTCCTGGCCACCTTATCACCCTCGATGCTAAGACAGCTTTTCAACGCAGAAAATTGGAATATCCGCTACTCTGTAATCCATACAGCTATGAATTTTATTAGAACCGCATGCATTGGTATCCCTTCCTCGTTGACTGACGGGCCCCGAAACAGGTTCCAGCATATGTTTTGGGCTGAGCCTAGTAACACGCTCTATGCTGTGATCTCACGTGACTGCGACCTCACCCCCCATAACTCGGATTTTCGAGAGAATATACTACTACTACATACTACTACTGCTACTAGCAAAAGATCGATCCTCCTATACATTCCTAATATCGTACCTATGTTTCTCCTTCCTGAATTGGAGTCATTGTTTCTGCTCACCATTCATTGAATCTAGCACCGCCGTCCCGCGAACAAAAGTTGTGTCTTGGGCAAAAACCCAAGACATGTCTTGCTCCCACAGAAAGGGGTTCAACGGATAACAGGTATGGGGGTGCCTTCACTCCGGAGGAACTTGGCAAAATGCGTAGCTATAGGAGGTATATAGTACCGTACAGATTTGAAGTGAAAGCCCTGACTGACTCAGGTTAAAAATATATGGATGCTACCTCCCGAGTTCGAGCCCCTGGCCAACATCAGCCCCCGGCCATGGTGCTGCGAGCAGGGTTTTTTCTCTCTTTTTTTCTTTTTTTGGGATAGCAGCCAAAATTTGGTCATTCATAGAGATTTCATCAGTGAATTGTTGATAAAAAAGGTTGACTGGGGGATTGCTAAACATCGTTTGCGAGAGAGAGCTCTGGTAAACAAGGCATTCGCACTAAGCCCTTCCCGCACTTAACTGACCGTGCCTTAGGTACGAACGAGAAGTTTTCTCTCCCTGATTTTTATCCTTTCTCACCTCCAATTTATGTTGATTTCCTGAATTAACACCCGGGTTTAGGTATTCTGCAGTTCGGTAGGATCATTTGATCAAGGACGCCAGTGTGGTATAAATACCAGCCAGTTGCCCTACATCCTACTTTGTAAAGTTGACCCTCACCCTTATCAGTCAAATATACTGCGTACATCCCACAATCTTATTATATCTCGAGCACCGCTCTGGCTGCGCACACTCATCGAATCGAATTACAGTACGATACACTAGGGTTTAACCACCAGAATGCAATTGTCTAGGCTGAATAGCGTTCCGACAGGTCCTATCAAAATCCAGGTTGGCAATGACTATTACTCGACCAGGATTGACACCTTGGTTGGAAGAAGCAATTTCTTCAACAGCTTCTTCTCCGGGCCTTGGCTCAGTCAGAAACAGAAGGATGGTTCCATCTACTTCGAAGGTGCTCCTTCTCTGTTCCGCCACATTATCCAATACCTCCGTCACGGCGTTTTCCCTCTAGATTTCAGCGCAGATGGAGGCCATAACTATGGATTTTATGCGGGACTTCTCCAAGAAGCAAAGCACTTTGAGTGTCCCGGATTGATTACCTTCCTGGAGGATCAATGTTATCTGAAATGCGTCACCTGGGAAATTACCCACGAGACTTACAATTGCGAGATGGAACAGTCTCGGTACTATGATAGCAACGTTGTTGATTTTCAATTGATCCGTACGAAAGATTCCGAGGCGGAGAACTACGTATGTCCACGTGGAATTGTCTGCCACCACGACAAACCGGATTCTTGCGGTCGCCGGTGCCTAAACGCTCGTGCAAAAGTTGATGCTACGTATTACAAAGTATCTACACCACAATACTTGGCAGTGAAAAAGAAGCTCAAGTTTAACTTTGGATGGATGTCTGAGGATGGGTATGTCCAATGCTTCCAAGAAAAATCTTTTGCTTGTATACTTAATAACTTGCGCCTCATTTCTACCTACCTAGGAAAGATTTCATTGGTCATATCCAGAGGAAGCAGGCCGCGAATCACGCTGGAGATAGACACCCTACCTTAGAAGGCGAACAGTACTCGGGCGACCCATGCGAAAACCCTACTACCTGGGATGTAGTTGAGTTATCGCATGACGATACCTTGGGAGAACAAGTTATCCGTACCAGGCCCGAACAAATGGAGACCGTTTCTGATTCGTAGAAGAAGTCCCCCAATCTCTCCGCTCGGTACACGTACACCTAACCAACGTGATGATTTGCATGCCCAAGCATTCTAGTGGCTAGCAGCCCATGAACAAAGAAATGGTTAAGAGGTTGGTTGAAGTGGCAAGGGGGGCCGAGTGGAACCAGTCTCCAGTCGAGTCGAAGCCGATATCTCTATCTTCTTGAGCAAGCGAGTTAATTCTCGATGGGTAATATCGCAACAAATCTTCAAACTTCAGCCCACTAAGATCTCAGTTTCATTCCATTTCATTCATCCCTTCCTCACGCACAAGCCTCTCCGCCGGACTTGGTGATTAGAGAAAGGTATGCGTGGTGGTTTCACACACGTCAAGGAGTGGAACTAGGGACCGGATTTGCGTGCGAGAAAGATGCAGCTGTGATCAAAAAGAGAATTATTACACAAGATGCGTTATAAAACACCTATGTTTGTATGTAACAGTCAATAGATGCGAGAGATGTAAAAGATTAACTCCACCAACCAGGGACAAAATAAGACAAAATAAGGGTGGAGGAGAGAGACAAGAGTAGTAGTATATACAGCAATAATGCATGCAGAAGACGCAACGCATTTCATGTATAAGTAAAGAAGCGAAATAGCAGATGAAATATATACGTAGCATACATGAGACAAGTGCAATGTCTACCCAATATATCAAACGTGGGGGGGGGGGGGGGAACAATATTCAAGAAGTGCTCATCATTTACAACCAAAAAATCCAAACCCATTTTGTCACCAACTTTGACGTGGAGCCCACTCTCACCGGTTACTTAGGAACCCGCCAGTCTCACAGCTCTTTTCTGTTGATATCAAAAGCTCTTTTTTTGGCTCACCCACGATAGCCTGTGAAGCACCATTATTCGCCATCTCCCTCACCAGCAACGCAACGGCCGGCTCTTCAGTTTCGTCACGCGCTTGTTTGAGGAAAGGTATCAAGGCTGTCCCGCCAGTTCCCCGTAGGCTTTTGCTCCCGCTCGCCGAGGCGGGCTTGACAACCCCATCCCCGTTTCCAGCCACGGGATGGGCGAGATTAACGGCGCGAGCCTTCCCGGAGGACCCAGGGGCAGCGCGCGGACTGGCAGACCTGCCCTGGTGAATGCGCGCTTCGCGCGCTTTGATGATAATGTAGCGCGAGACCATCCGGATGTGTTTATCGCGCAAGGCGCGGAGCATGGCTAGACAGGAGTCGTAGGCGGCGCACAGGGCACTATCCGCGCTATGTTCCAAGACGTAATCGCGGATATTCGCGACGCTGGCGACATGTTCGAGGAACCGCCGGTGCGGGCCTGGCATGTACGAGCGCATCTCCATGATGAAGTTGTGCCGCTTATCGGAGGTCTGGCTGCTGCCTTCCTCGAGCGGCGAAGGGATCTCAGGCTTCTCTTTTCGCTTTTCGCCGGTTGGGCGGTGCTCGATGCTCAGTACTATATCGAAGAATTGGATCAAGGAGCTCTGGGCGTTGGAGCCGCCGCCGTAATAATGGCGGGTCTGGGAGCCTGTTCCGTCATCATAGATGATGCCGTCGGGTAAACCTGCATCGCTCATGTTCTGGCTGCCGGCCAGGAAAGGACGGATGCGGTGATAGAAGACGTGTGGGTCGCAGTTCTCGTACATGCGCTGCAGGATGTCTGAGATCTCGTCGATCCGTTGGGCGAATGTCCGTAGGCATTCTGTGACTACCTTTGTGTTATTTTGGCGGGCAGCCGCAATGGCGTTAAGCATTAAAGGAATGGTGGAAGCGCCATGGGATTCCATAGCGATCGAGACTAGATAGAACCATTGCTCGTCGAGGGAACCGGTGAAGGTGAACAGCGAAGAAATGTTCTCGATGTTGTCGGCCGGTTCATCAGGGAAAATAGGCTTGTAGTTCCAGAGGCATAAACTGGAGTATGTGGCAACGGGGGGAAGTTCGTGATGTGCGGCGATTTGTAGGATGGGGATTGAAATTGATTGGGGGATGATCTGGAAAATAGAAGAGTCATCAGCTAATGATGTTCACTGATACGATACGAAACCCCCAAGACAAAAAGGAAATATAAAAAAAAGAAAAAAAATATATAGGTGGGCCTGTAACAATAACTGAATAGTAATATATAACTAGTACATACCTCAGCAGGAGTATCACCACCCCAAATATAAGCATGCAGCATGAACGCCAACAAAACATACGCTCTTCGCCATTCCGGTTCGGTTTTCAGTCTCTCCGTGGAGAGGATTGGCATTTTATCAATTGTAGGTCGCAACCGATGGCTAAGGAGTAGCGCCTGTAGGTTGGAGACTACGGACTCCCATTTTGCATAGTACGGGTCCGGTAATACCTGCAGCGGAGGCTGTTCAGGGAGGAAGCCAGTGACAGGGGAGATACCGTAGTCCGCGAGGGACGGGAGGGGAGGAAGCATTATTAAACACGTTTAATAGGAAGATAATACAAAAATAAATATATATATATATATAGCCAAACTGATATCAATATAACCGGAGACAAGGGGGAAACAGACTGAATGAAAGAGGGGCGAGAGGGAGATATGTAAGTAGTATGTACTGTACTATCTCTATGTTGAAGATTTGCGTGGTGGGGAAGTCAGCAGAGGGATGTTAGGCGGGGCGGCGGAGATCTAATAAGCAAAAAAAAAAAATCCTGTCCCATGCCTAGGTCCGGAGTAGTTCAACCGTATCCCTTGGCAGATAATGGATGCTTGGGGGAAGTTATTCAGATGGAGATTTCCGGGATGAAAAAAAACCTTAGTATGAGAGATATTAGTGGTGGGCACTAGAGAGAGTTTAAAGCCCGCCGCTGGTACTTGCTTGGAAAAGATGTCATAACATTGAACATTCCAACAAAATTGCAAAAGTATATCCAGCTGCCCCGAAAAAAACAAGAAAAGAAAAGAAAAGAAAAGAAGAGAAGAGAAAAGGAAGAAAGAAGTAAATTCTGATCTGAGCTGGAATGATTATGCGGGGGCGTTTCTTTTCGACCCTGAGGATCCCGATATCCTGCCAGGGCTCAGTCACCCGTTGGCAGCCCACGTTGAGCCTAAATTTGACTTAGTAGTAATTACGTACTACCACCCTACTTTAGCTTATCAGCTACAGTATCAGACTTTTTGTAACGGATTAAGGGTACAGGAAACGAAAACCAAAATAAAAAAATAAAAAATAAAAAATATGACGAGTAAAATTGAGTAATGAACAGAGTAGTGCGGAGTGGATAGCATCACAGGCATGGCAGGTAGGATCTTGGAACGACGACCGGTGGCTTATCTTAATCTCCGCTCAACGTGCACATTTGGGGCTCTCAAGCAGGCAGTGGCATACGAAATAGCCCCTCATGACCCTTCCAGCCCTACTAGTAGTGATCTTTCCCCCCCCGGCGTCTAGTAGTACCTAACAGAGGGGCATGAGTTACTAGTTACTACTTCGGAGTACTACTAGGAACAAATATTGCTATGACTACTCCGTATATTGCTCATAGTTAAGTAGGCGCGTGTAGTGGCAACTGCGATATTCATGCAGTGAAGCCAAACTCCAACAGTAATGGTAGGTGTGAGGGGAACAGTTGAAAGCAATTAGTTCTGCGGGCACTTTTGTAGTAGTATCCTTACGAGCATGCCCATACCCCCTCCCCTCCCCTTGTAAAGTGGCCGGAAATTGCCACGGTTGGACAGTTGGGCCTTGTGCTCAGTACTAGTTACTGTGCTGGATAATATGAGGCGAAACATTCACGACATAATTGATATATGAAGAGAGGAGAAATTAACATTTCTGGATTTTAGGGATTGTGGCTGTTGTTTACTTGCAATTTGCAATGTTCTGTAATCAAGGCAAGGTATCATCACGAATTTTTGGTTACAGCGTTGTTCATCCGATCCGGTTTTGTGAACCTAAAAGACGAAAGAGAAAGCGAACCATCATACAAAGAAAGAATATATGGTAGGGAAATGTACAAAAAGGGTTAAGTTTGAAACGAAAAACTGAATATATAGTGAGGAAAACGCCGCATAAAAAGGTGTGAACTAAGGGTGATTAGTTAATCAACAGAGTCAAAGACAGCAAAAAGCAATAAATCGCTGCGAAGCATGGATGGTTATGGAGTTGATAGGTATTTTGTGGTATCAAAGACGTTTGGGAGAGTTAAACCTGGATCCAACCGGTTCCAGGTACAGCCTGGTGGGTATGAACACATGAGGTCATTGCCAGAAAAGCGTTTGAAGCTCTCGCCGAGTGAGAAGAGAGAACAAAGATTTTTTTGGTATCAAATCAGTTAATGACACCGACAAGTTCAATACTGGCGTTTAATGCTGGCTCCATTCGATAGTGTTTAGGTCAACGCCCTCCTGCACTAGCTCCCACAGTGGGCTGAGCTCTCGCAAGAATGTCACTCTCTCTCTCACCGCTTTCAATACGTAGTCGATCTCGCTCTGTGTCGTGAATCGTCCAATGCCAAAGCGGATACTGCTATGTGCGCTCTCATCGCTGTTTCCCAGCGCGCGGAGAACGTAGCTGGGCTCTAGTGACGCTGACGTGCAAGCGCTGCCCGAGGACAAAGCAATATCCTTCAGGGCCATCAGGAGGGACTCACCCTCGACGTACGCGAAGGATACGTTGACACATCCGGGATAATGTTTATCTGGGTCACCGTTCAAGGTCGTGTGCTCCATTGAGAGCAGGCCGTCCAAAAGGCGTTTGGACAGAGCTTCGATGCGTTTCGCATCATACTAAAATTGTAGTTCAGAATCAGCAATCCGTACCAGGCATTGAAACATTGAATGGAATTAACAGATATAGGTAAAGAAAATTGCAAAGCCAAAAAGAACCGAACCAATATCATAACCCCTGCTACGTAAATCAAAGAGTGTTGATAAACACAGCCAAAGCCGTGCAGCTACAAAATCAACCGCTCTCAGCAAGCCATGCATACACTTAAGCATTTTAATCATTCCAGGTGCGGAGATATATGATGCAAACGATAAAGGCAAGCAGGTCCAATACCGTTTATGGTGTCTTAACAAATGAACGAAATTTGATTGGAAACTTTCTCTTACCTCCATTTCTTGTTTTGCAATACGGCAAGCCTCTCCAATCCCAACAACAAGATGAGGAGCTAGGGTTCCACTCCGGAGTCCTCTCTCTTGGCCACCACCAGTGATGATGGGGTCGAGGCGAACTCTTGGCCGCCGCCTCACATAACAAGCTCCAATGCCTTTCGGCCCATAGACCTTGTGTCCGGAAATTGAAAGGAGATCAACATTCCATTCATTGACGTCAACGGGGATTTTGCCAACTGCTTGAGCAGCGTCAGTGTGGAAGAACACCTTCTTTGACCGGCAAAGGGCACCGATTTCTTTGACGGGCTGTATAACGCCAATCTCGTTGTTGACCGTCATGATACTGACCAACGCCGTTTCGGGGCGGATGGCAGCTTCAAGGTCCTTCAAATTTATCAATCCATTGTTCTGCACAGGAAGGTACGTAACTTCGAACCCTTCATCTTGAAGGTGTCGACAGCTATCCAAAACACACTTGTGTTCAGTCTGTGACGTTATAATATGCTTCTTTTTCCCCGACCGGCCAAAGAATTTCGCAACACCCTTGATACTCATATTGTTACTTTCTGTCGCGCCACTTGTAAAAATAATTTCCTTTGCATCTGCACCAATCAATTTGGCGACGTGTTCCCTCGCCTGTTCCGTCGCCTTTTCCGTCTCCCAACCGTATGCATGTGTTCTCGAATGAGGGTTCCCGTAGAGGCCTGTGAGGAAAGGAAGCATTGCGTCAAGTACACGCGGGTCGGTAGGTGTCGTGGCTTGCATATCAAGGTATATCGGCCGGGCTCCTTGGTCTAGGACTGTAGCTTGCTTCAAAATACCAGCCGACGGGCTCATCATCGCATCACTGTTCACTGCTGTGCCTGGTACAGGAACATCCTGTGGTCGGATACCGGTCTGTTCGATGAAAGACTTTTGTCCAGTCTTGATGGCGGTGTCCACATCGACACTGGCTTGAGCTCTGGTAGGCTTCGATTCGGACGCATAGTACCTTTGGGTTGTCACTATCCGGTGAGTCGCTGTCCGGGAAAGGGTACATCGGCGTGGACACACACGAAGCGCCTGTCGGAATGCGGAGGGTGCCAGATTCGACATATTTTGATGGATGGAGGGGAACAACGCGGGATAGGTGTTGAGTTGGCCTCTTTCGATGGGAAATCGATCTGATAAAAAAGCTTTGCTGGTGATGACTAATTGGTACGGCAAATTCGTCCCGAAATCGGCGTTATCGGACACGTGATCGGGTTCGGTCCTTAACCCCGAAAGTTCAACGGCTCATGATTCGACGCCGTACTACGACTCCGCTGAGTAGGAACAGAATGTTTTGGACTTTAAGGCAAAACAAGTAAAAACGGACCACATGTGGAATTCACTCAAAGGGATTGTTTTTCACATTTCATATTGAAGATATGGATAGTACTACTACTCAATCTCAATCTACTGTATTGAAATTTTAATTTGAAAAGGCCGATACCCGGCGGATACAGTTCACAAATCCGAAAAGTACTACTACAGTAGTATCTCATGGCACTAGTTCACTAGACCATCGGAACGGGGGATGAAAATGCCTTATTTCAGTTCTGTCTTTTTCAAGCTGACTCTCAAGATTCGTGTGAATGTCCGAATTCTACAAGCAGGCTGTAGAGGAGTTAAACATAGAAGAAGTGATAGCACCATCATGCTGGAACTCCTGCGCAAAGCGAATGGATTTTGAAACCATACTACTCTTCACTATGGGCGCCAAACTATATTGGCTGCGATTCCCGGCCTCAAGAGGCCGCCGGTGCTCACAGGGGGTCAAGGTCATAACTTAAAAACGTATGCCGCAAGTTTTGGATTGGTAAGTATGTAGGGTCACAAAATAGGTTTCCACCTGGAATACAGCCCCCACCGCAGTCTTTGGAAACTGCTGTTGATCCTGTGAGTATCACCTGTGGTAGCCGCATGAATTTGAATGTGGGAGCAACTGTTCCTCAGAATCTTGCCAGTCTCTGCCATACGTCGGATTACTGGACCCATAATAATATGTTTATCTTACCTCCAAAGTTCCCACCGCGGGCGAGAAGTGCCCAGAGGAGCTCTGGTTTTGTTAGAGGCCGCGCATAGCTATGCCTGATAGTACCACAGCGGCATCAAGAAGGGTGTTCGGATCTGAGTTCGTGACCTTGTAGGTAAATAGTTGTACCATAATAAAATTTTGTACAGAGTCCATTCTCATTATTGTTAGCTAAAAGGTTCACAATTCCCACACAACTACTACACATAGAGTTAGAGCGAGCAAAGTGGATGATTATACCCTTCAAGAGTGTACCGTGTAAAATAAGTTAAAAAGGAAGACAGAAACTAAAATCGAACGATTGAGTTCCAGATGCACCGTTCAGCCTCGCACGTCACCTAATAAACTCTCGGTACGGAGGTCGCGAAATCATATCCCTGAATCTGGTTACTAAGGATTTGGAGATGTAAATGGAAAATCTAATAGGCTTGTCTCATGTCACGATGTCAAATAACCCATCGTGAGTTGATTGCGCAAAACTAATCCAATACAAATACAGGTAAAGTTAATAGGACTCATTTTGCGCGAATTAGCAAAGTTTTACAAATCTGGGGGTTGTCATTGACACCAGATTCCCTGCCAGGAGAAATTGGGTTTGAATCTAATCGTCATCAATCAAGCATCCGCCATATTCATCGGCGCGCATACAAAACCCGGCCAGCTAACATTGCCATCGGCCCGAACAGCATAACTTTCTTGTCGACCATGGCTGGTGACTTTAGCCCTCTGGCCGATAGCTGATCGACAGGGTAGACATAGTTGTGAATCTTTGTTTGTTTTCTCCTCTTTTTTGGGTGGAGAGCAGATTGTGCTCTATCTCAAAGGAGGTGTACAATAAGCTCAAAGCTTCTTTCGCTAATGAGCAACAGTCGATGGTTTGAAACGGGGTTTTAGAGAACTGGAGGGAAGGTGATAAATAATAATATGCCAAAATGGTCAGTTGGCAACAAGTGGTACAAGTGACTTGGGATTTCTGAAGCTCTGGCAGTTCCCGAGTTGGATGGTTTAAAATTCACAGAAAAGAGGCCGTTTTATCGTAACGCATTATAATCAAAACTGACAAACCTTATCAAATTGGTGGAATACAGTACCCCATCATAAGATTGCTTCAAAAATTATGCCGAAGTTGCTTAAACGGAAAGGAAAGGAAGACATAGAATCCTGCTATACCTTGATGCGATGAGCGTTCCACCCCCCCCCCCCCCCCCCCCGATCTGTACTGCGTTTCATCCAAGACTTAGCAAAAGCAAGAGGAGGGAGAAGAACTGAACTCTCACTCTGTTTCAGTGAACCGCTGTAATAGGCCTCTATAACATATTGGTACTTTGGGTGATATATGTACTAGTAGTACAGTTCTATAAGTGTGCATCCTTGTTGACACACTGATTAAATGCATTTAAATGAGGTGATAGTTGGTATAAGTTATATTTAGTCAGGGTTAAAGAAAGAATGAGAATTATTTATAGAGATAGCAAAAAGAGATTCGAAATTCTGTAGAGAATAGATGTGCTATTATTTGAATATCAAATGTCGAAGCAGATATGGAAGATACTAAACTAAACCGTTTTTAGTTGGTTGGCTAGCTTATATACTACTAGTAGGGGCAAACTTTTGGTGGGGCAACCAATTTATATGATATCATCTTATCATAGCGTCTTCAAGGGAAGATTGTTTACGGAGTACTCCGAAGGAAAAAAGTGATTGTCAAATAATAAGAAAAAATGTGTCGTCTTGGACGAAGCTTTTAGTAGATATGCAGCACGTACAGCGGCTTCCTTGTAATAGCCAGGATAAATTCCATTCCAGAACAGCATATGGGTTAATTCTGTTCACTTACTAATAAGCTGTCAAAGCTCCAGAAGATCTGTGAAGTACGCCCATGTGAAATTAAGAGTATGAACAGTGGATGCCTTGTTGGTCAAGATGCGTACGGAGCCTGCATGAATGATCAGAGGCGGGTGCAGAAACAACTTATGAACTAGCTACGGAGTATGCTGGGCAGGTAAGTACGGAGTACGGAGTACTCCTACCCCCAATGAAAGAACCCGGGCTGCCCGGTTACCAACTGCTGCTGAGGAAAACTCTTCGTAAAAGTAGTGTCAATTCCGTAATTCTGCGGCCTCCTGGCTAGTATTATTGGCAGCTCCAACTGCTCAGCTCAGCCTCACGCTAATCGTCATACGGCAGCAACGGAGATCGGATCAAGCCAATCACAGCGTTATTTTCTTTCCCCGGCGTCTTGGCACTGGTCATTAATGTGGCTGAAGTTATGGCGCTAAACTATAAATACTCTAGTGCTCAATAATGGATGCATCTTTTAACCCAATTAGGTGAAGTTCCCAAGCCCCCGCTAAACCCTTTTATGACCGCGGACCCTTGCATCCCGGTCTTACATAAGCCACACCTCGCTCCGAGAAACTTCCATCGGGCAGCGACAATCCGTGCATAAGTACCCACAACACCTCCACTGGCACCAAGGCCCAGCTTCAATTTCAACTTCAACTTCAACAAAGGCGACAAACCTCAGGAACAGCTACCCTGCGTATAAAGGACGTTGGGGGGGGGAAAAGTCTTTTCCCTACAAATAACAAGATACTGCTGCCAATACACAATACTATATTGTTGAAGCCCCATTCTCGCCTCCTTGTATAACTTGTTGTATCTTGATTTTTAGCTTGTCACGACCTATTCCGTCACATCCTCGACCCAAATTCCGGTGCTGCCTCGAAATTCTCGCAGTCTAGCTTTAGGTGGGCAGCTGCTGGACAATGAGCCTCAAGGGGTTCCAGAAAACAGTTGTGCGGGCGCCACAGACCTTCAAGGCCCGCTTTAACGTCGGAGAGAACACCAAGGATGCAGTTTACATCGATGCGGAGAGGAGGTTTCAGGAGTTAGAGAAGGAAACGAAGAAGCTGCATGATGAATCAAAGAAGTACTTCGACGCCATCAATGGTATCCCGTGTCATATAACGAAAACATGCCCCCTTCCTCCCCCCTCCCCACCCGCCCCCGGCTCCCTACCTAAATATCCGCCAAATTTTATTTGTGTAGCTACGCAATAACTAACTCTCCTTACGTCTGTAGGCATGCTTAATCACCAGCTCCAATTTTCAGACGCCATCAAGGAGCTCTACAAGCCTATCTCCGGTCGAGCATCAGATCCAGAGAGCGCGATTCCTGAAGGGAACATGGAAGGAATAGAAGCGTGCGATGAATATGCCTCAATCGTCCGCCAGCTGCAGACTACCCTAGAACCAGAATTGGAATTGATAAACGCTCGAGTGGTTCATCCAGCCGAGGAGCTCCTGGAAATCATCAAGATCATTCGCAAGGTAGCTGTAAAACGCCAACATAAACAGCTGGATTATGATCGGCACCGTGCCACATTAAAGAAGTTGCAAGATAAGAAGGACAAGTCGTTAAAGGACGAAAAGGCTTTGTATAAGGCAGAGAACGACGTCGAACAAGCAACAGCAGACTTCAACTACTACAACGATCTTTTGAAAAAGGAGCTCCCGCAACTATTCCATCTGGAGGCAGAACTCATCCGACCCCTCTTCCAATCCTTCTACTATATGCAGCTCAATGTCTTCTACACCCTCCACGAACAAATGCAAGGGATCAACATCGGCTACTTTGACCTAACCTCAGACGTCGAAGAGGCGTTTGAGCGAAAACGAGGCGACGTTAAGGAACGGGCTGAGGAGCTTTCAATCGTCCGCTTCAAAGCTACTGGCGGCCGCCGGCCCGGTTCTAAATATCTCCCAGGCAGTTTGGCTGGCAAAGATAAACTCGCCGCTGAAGAAAAGACAATCCCATCACGACGCACAACGGATGCCTCAGATAGCACCCCGCCACCTCCCTACTCCGCCCACACCGCGTCTACACTCATCGGTGGAAGCAGTTCGCTGGCCGCCGCCGCAAAGGCAAAGAAGCCGCCACCCCCGCCCAAACCATCCCGGCTCGCGGGATCGTCTCCACCTGTGGAGACTGTGACGGCGTTATATGACTATGAGGCGCAGGCGTACGGGGATTTGAGCTTCAGTGCTGGCGACGTGATTGAGATCGTGGAGCGAACTAGCAATGAGAATGAATGGTGGACGGGGAAGGTTAATGGGAAGACTGGGCAGTTTCCAGGTATGACATGACATCTTTCCTTCTTCCCCGTTAGTGAAAATAACATTTGAAACTAATGATTTTTTCGTGTGAATCTCAACAGGAAATTACGTTACATTAAATTAGAACCTTAGTGCGATTCCTTCTTTTTCTTTTTTACACTACTTTTATTCCTATGAAGTCTTCTTTATATATTTATTCACGCAACAGCATTGCCCATCATCAGAAGCGGAATGAAAAATCCAACAATGAGAACAAAATACCAAACATCTCATCGGTCCAGCATAGTTTGCCTAAATATTTTAATATTTTAAACAAAACTTGGGGATGTACATAATAAATAGCACATAAATATATGCATGCATGCATACCCGTCTTGTCCTCCTTATCCTATACGCATGTAGCAAATACCAATAACAAATTTCAGAGATAGGTATATATTTTCATTATATCTTTATTCATATATGTATGACACATCATCGTTCCACAAGTTCAATCTTTCGTGGCAGCTAACACACACCTATGCTCACATCATTTTCACATATCACAGCGTTGCAACCCCATGTTTTTAGCAGTAGCATAACATTGCCTGTAGGCAAAGTCATTAATAATCTTGATTGTAGCCGTATTTTTTACTCAAGATTCTTTAACATATTCAAATCCTACACTCAAAACCTAACATGTAGGATGACAGATAGAATGGTGGTATGGCTTCTTCTGTAAATAGAATGCATTTAGAGGGAGATTACTCCTCCCCCCCCCCCCCCCTTTTTTTTTTTTGTTGCCTTGTAGTTTGCTTAGATAAAAACTTGTGATTGCTTAAGCCTGGCTTCATTCCCAGAATGGAAGACATACAGACAGCTGTGTAGCTGTCCAAGTTTCAATTAATCTAGTAGAAGAAAATAAAACTGCAAGCAAAATGACCTCACTTCCAATCGTCTATTTTTTTCCCCCACCTCCCTGAACCCACCTTCCTTAAGTCTGCTGCTCCTTTTTCAATCCCTTTTTATTCCCTCCCCTGCGTTATTCTTTCCAACCACGGAGGGGGGTGGTGATTGAAAATAAAATAATATAATATAATATAAAATAAAATCGTTAAAAAAATAAAATAAAATAAAACCGAAATGTCAGAGTTCGGAGCATATTTCAGCCAATTTATTGGTCCTTGATCCTCCACATACACACGCAAACACACACATACGCACACGTTCTCTTTTTTTTTTTTTTTTTTTTTTTTTTTTTTTTTTTTCGTGCGTTTTCTACTCAGCTTTCTGCAGAGACTCAGGTAGAGTCTTGACTTTCTCCCTAAATAGCTTCTCTGCACGCTGCCAGACAGGATGTGTGTCACGGTTCTTGATCTCCATCATACAAGGGAGGAGATCTGTGGAGAAGGCATTGGACGATTCTGCAGGGAGGAGGCTGGGAAGGTGGTCGATTGCTGGTTTTCAAAACGAGGGTAGGGTTTTGAGCGGTTAGTTGGAGGCGAAGTAGGATTATGAGAGATGGAGACAGGGACGTGGGGGGGGGGAGTGGAACATACAGATTACGCTGAGGGGTGGGTTGGAAAGGGGGAGCGATATGGTTGGTTTGTCGAAGGTCTGTTGGGTTAGAGCATGGTCAGCTAGAGTGGTTGATTTTTTTCCCTCGTTGGGTTTTTTTTATCTGATTCAAGGGGGGGGATCATTTCGAATGGAGGCGGCTTACTGTATTGACGTTGTAGATTGGCTGAAAGAATTCTGTTAACTTTGCGATTCCTAGGGAAAAAATGGTTTGGGGACTTACTATAGGGTTATTGGGGTTGGTTGTATCACAGCTCTATTCAAGGTAATGGTCAGCAGCTTCAATTGTAGATAGCAGACGGACGCGTGGAAACATACCACGTCGCATACAACAGAGAGCTTTCTACTGGGGCTCTTCAGACTCTCCATGTCAACAAATGGAGCGATCTTCTCATTCAAATAAATACAGTTCACAAAGCTAAGGTCATTAGTATTCAGATAGGTAAACGTTCAGTTTTGTAAAAGATGGGCCTCACATATCTGACTCCACGATTTCCTGAAATGGGCCTCCCTTTGCTGTTTCCGCCATATCCCAGCGGAGAATATCGTCACATCCTGCTTTAACACATGCATCAACTGCACCCCTATTCTCACCCCTGTCAGCCCCGACCATTCAACAGGCCATGATGGAAACGAGAACGAACCTTCCACATCGTCCCAAAGCACCAATGACGAGGACTTGAGGTCTGCGGCCAGCAATCTTCTCGCCCTTTGCAACATCCTCCCGGATTTGATTGACCATTTCTGCCTCATTAAGATAGTATCCCCGTCCATCAGTAAAATGGTCCACACCAGGAAGTGGAGTATCAGGGTGCTCCAGCTGCCAAGCCCAAGTTTTCAGAGCAAGAGCTGCACCAGCAAAGCCAGCGTGGTATCCTATCAGCGCATTAGCCATGACCTTTCAACAAAAAATTTAGCACAATGTAATATACCCACCAAATGCGGCAATCCGTCTCCCAGTATCATCCTACCATCAATCCCGGAATTTCCAAAAATTAGCTTCACGAACTGTTTCTCTTCCTTGGAGGAGCCCTTAATGACTCTCATTCCACCCTCTACGCGATCCCCAGTATTTTGTGCCTCACCTGCAAGAACTCCAAATCGTACAACAGCCCATTCCCACGGCTCCATCTTCCCAATGCCTTCTCCCACCCTTCTTGTCCCTTATAGCAATGTGCAAAGGTGACATGAGCATGCCTGAGTGGGAAATCCTTCGTCTCGTCAAGTTCCTTGAGACCTAGAATGATATGGTCAAGTGGGGCATCAATCCAGGAACCCTCTGGCACAAGCGTGGCACCGGCTTTTTCAAACTCTGCATCTGGGAAGATCCGTTTGCGCAGAACAGAGGTTGGGGAGCGCTCAACCTTGATAGTGTAGCCAGCTTCTACAAGGGCGCGGGTGGTTTGGGGAGTGAGGGCAGATCTATGAATATGGTGATTAGTGAGGTTCGGGATGTTAAATATTTATGTTGTTACCGGCTAGTGTCTTTTTTTCCCTTTCTTTTTTCTTATTTCTTTTTGGCTTTTTTCTCATTCTCTTTTATTCCTTTCCTTTTCTTTTTTGCTTGGTATATATTTTTCAATTGAGACATAAATTCCTTTGCCGCATTTGATTCTTTTATGAGAGGGTAGAATTATTTTTTGTAGGACCTACCGATGCTCAAGAATCTTGTCCTCCGCGCGAAGGTGGAGGGTGGCTGGAGCCATTTTGAGTATATCGCGGCGATGAAGAATATGGTTTATATAGCAATATATTATTCTCCTGCAATTTGGAATTGACACTGGAATTGTAATGGGAATTGACTGTTGTAGCTTGGGAGTCATAACTTCTACTAGTACATTGGCCGATGACTCGATCAAAGCTTAGAAAGTCATGTGATATTCAGAATTCTGACCTAGTACAGAGGTGCATTGCAAAAGTTCGTGCCCGCCAAGACACTATAAAAATGCCACTAAAGTTTAAACCTTCCACAATCTCGCTTAATAAAAACATATGAGAATTCCTACGAATTTTGATAATTTGAATTATTTTACTACTTTTTAATCAATTATCATACTTGAAGATGACATCAAATACAGATATTGCTACTCGTTCTCTTGTTGTTACTCTCAAATCCATTGACAAGAAGATCTTTATTGAGATTTCTGATTTAACAGATCTTTCTGTTCAAGGAATCAATTCAATCTATGTCCACGCTATAGAACAAGAATTTGATCTAAATACTTAATTTATTGTTATTCAGAATTGCTGACTAGCAGATTCTTCTTGCTCTGATTGATCTATAAAGAGAACATCTAAAGTCCAGCAGCAGGTTATTACTCAGGTGTAAACAGATTAATATAATTAAAAGAAAAACTGTGCTGATATTGCAGGTCAACTCAGTACAGAAGAAATCAACATATCTGCTATTACAGTCTTTAAGACTTTAAAAACAGCTGGATTTCAAAAGACTAAGTTTACACAAAAGTCTGATTTAATGAAGAGAATGAGATAAGAAAGACTTTAATTCTGTCTTGAACATAGACATTGAACTCTTAAGAATTAAAAAGATGTTATTTAATCTGATGAAATCTTAGTTATTCTTCTTCATTGATGTGAAGAATATTACATTTAATATACAAAAGATAAAGCTTTTGTTTAAAACTGTATACAAGAACACTGAAAAAATGCATTTAAGTTTATGTTTTAAAATTATTTCTTCTATGATAAGAAAGATTCTTGTCATTGCTGGTTTTTTAAGACTGTTGTTAAAAAGACTGAATCTTTGAAAATAATAAATGATTTAAACAAGGAATTAGAGTTTTTAATGAAAGAGAAGTGAAAACTTAAGAATGAAATGAGATGACTTTATCTTTGTTAATTACTGAGCAAAACATCTCAGTGAATATAAAATAAAAAATCTGACAAGCTCTCTTATGACAGTGACAATAACATTGATTAGTATCAATATTAAACAAAGATTCTTATATCAAAGCTTTTTCTCTTTATAAAGAAGTGTAAGAAGAAACATTCTAATATGATTGTTTAAGAGAATAAGACTTCATTACATGATCACTATATTTAACACTATGTCTATAATATGTATAATGTTTGAAGGATGCTATGATGTGAGAATTTGTTAAATCTCAATTCAATTGAGCTCTGCTGGTCATAGATAAAGTGTTAAACTATTAAAAAGAGAGCTTTAAAGAGCAGAGTAGAAGCTATTAAAGCATGAGAGCAGTGCTGACAAGATCTCTCACAGAATGCTATACAGGCATGAATAAAGCGTATTTCTACTCATATTGAAAAGATTATTAAACTGAAAGATGGGAATGAATATAAAGAAGGCTGTGGATAGAATAATAGTATATAAAATTGATGCATAATTCCATTAATAGTCAGTAACGTTTTTAATGTTTTTAACAGCTGGCACGAACTTTTGCAATGCGCCTCCGAGCCTAGCTAGTGGCTGTCAATCACTAGTTAAGAGGGGTTTAATTGCAGACTCTTGATTCCGCCAGCAGAGGTGCATTGCAAAAGTTCGTGCCCGCCAAGACACTATAAAAATGCCATTAAAGTTTAAACCTTACACAATCTTGCTTAACAAAAACATATGAGGATTTCTACAAATTTTGATAATTTAAATTATTTTACTACTTTTTAATCAATTATCATACTTGAAGATGGCATTAAATATAGATATTGCTATTCATTTTCTTGTTGTTACTCTCAAATTCATTGATAAGAAGATCTCTATCAAGATTTCTGATTTAACAGATCTTTCTGTTCAAG